>JAQQSO010004625.1:0-12635 GCA_028658305.1 Pachyuromys duprasi | reverse complement strand
TCAACTGAGGGACATCTGGGTTGTTTCCAGGTTCTGGCTATTACAAATAAAGCAGCCACGAACATAGTTGAGCAAATGTCCTTGTTGTGTACTTGAGCATCTTTTGGATATATGCCTAAGAGTGGTATAGCTGGGTCTTGAGGAATCACTATTCCTAATTGTCTAAGAAAGCACCAAATTGATTTCCAGAGTGGTTGTATAAGTTTGCATTCCCACCAGCAATGGAGGAGGGTTCCTCTTTCTCCACAGCTTCTCCAGCATGCGTTGTCAGTAGAGTTTTTGATCTTAGCCATTCTGGTGGGTGTAAGGTGAAATCTCAGAGTCGTTTTGATTTGCATCTACCTGATGGCTAAGGATGTTGAGCATTTGTGGAATACTACTCAGCAATTAAAAAGGAGGAAATCATGAAAATCGCAGGCAAATGGTGGGACCTGGAAACTATCATCCTAAGTGAGGTATCCCAAGAGCAGAAAGAAACATATGGTATATACTCACTTATATAGACCTATAGGATAGGAAGGTCACACTGAAATCTACACACCTAGGGAGGATATACAGGAAGGAAGACCCACATTGGTATGATCAATGCTCGTTTGGATGGACAAATGGATGGACATTGAGTGGAGGAGAGGACGGGCAACAGGACAGGAGCATGCCAAGGAGGACCTCTGGGGTGGGGGTCAACGTAGCGATGTATCAGAACAGATATTAAGACTCCCGATCAAGCCTTTGGCAGAGGGCGAGAAGTGATGATAGAAATGGAGGAGGTTGGTGAGACTTAGAGAGAACAAGAGCTCCACAAAGACCAATTTGAGCAGGGCACAGGGGTCTTGTATGAAACGGTTTCTACAACCAAGGACCACGTGTGGATGTGGGCTGGGATCCCGGCTCAGATAGGGTCCATGATAGCTAGGTGTTGGACTGAGGACCCTAGTGAGGGAAACAGGGACTGTTTCAGTCTTGAACTTGATGGCTGACTCTTTGACCCTCCCCCATACATGCTGAGGAGTGACAGCCTGGCTAGATCCCAGGGGAGGACATTGCAGCCAGCACTGAGGGGACAGGATGAGCTGGGGTTGGATGGAAGGGGAGGAGGTCCTCCCCTGTTGGTGAACTTGGAGGGAGCTGGGAGGAGATGAGGGAGGGTTGGGGAGGGTGGGAGGGAATGAGGGAGGGGGCTACACTTGGGATGCAAGGTACCTAACCTGTGATTGATAACAAAAAAATTAATAAAATAAAAAAAGAATTGTGTTGGTAAATTGATGGTAATTGCATTGACTCTGTAGATTGCTTTTGGTAAGATGGCCATTTTTACTATATTAATCCTGCCAAGCCATGAGCATGGGAGATCTTTCCATCTTCTGATATCATCTTCAATTTATTTCTTCAGAGACTTGAAATTTTTTTCATACAAGTCTTTGACTTCCTTGGTTAGGTTCATACCAAGGTACTTTATGACCTTTGTGACTATTGTGGAGGGTATTGATTGCTAATTTCTTTCTCAGTCCTTTTTTCTCTTGCATACAGGAAGGCTACTGATATTTTTGTATCTGGCCACTTTGCTGAAGGTGTTAATCAACTGTAGGAGTTCCATGGTAGAATTTTTGGGGTCACTCAGGTATACTATCATATCATCTGCAAATAGTGATACTTTGACTTCTCTCCTTCCCAATTTGTATCCCCTTGATGTCCTTTAATTGTCTTATTGCTCTAACAAAGACTTCCGGAACTATGTTGAAGAGATATGGAGAGAGTGGGTGGCCTTGCCTTGTCCCTGATTTCAGTGTAATTGATTTAAGCTTCTCTCCATTGACTTTGATGTTGGCTATAGGGTTGCTGTATATTGCCTTTACTATGTTCAGGTACGTGCCTTGTATCCCTGATCTCTCCAAGACTTTAAACATGAATGGATGTTGGATTTTGTCAAATGCTTTTTCAGCATGTAAGGAGATGATCATGTGGTTTTTCTCCTTCAGTTTGTTTCTGTGGTGGATCACATTGATGGATTTCGTGTATTGAACCACCCTTTCATGCCTGGGATGAAGCCTACTTGGTCGTAGTGGATGATATCTTTGATGTGTTGTTGTATTCAGTTTGCTAGTATTTTGTTGAGTACTTTTGCATCAATGTTCATAAGGGAGTTTGGTCTGAAATTCTCTTGGTTGGGTCTTTGTGAGGTTTAGGTACCAAGGTGATTGTGGCTTCACAGAATGAGTTTGGTAATGTTCCTTCTGTTTCTATTTTGTAGAATAGTTTGAAGAGTATTGGTGTTAGCTCTCCTTTGAAGGTCTGGTAGAATTCTGCACTGAAATTATCTGGCCCTGGGCATTTGTTGCATGGGAGACTTTTGATGATGGCTTCTATTTCCTTAGGGGATATAGAACTATTTAACTGATTTACCTGGTCTTGATTCAGCTGTGGCAAATGGAATCGATCAAGAAAATTGTCCATTTTATTTAGATTTCACAATTTTGTAGCATATAGGCTTTTGAAGTAAGAGCTATGATTGTTTGGATATCTTCAGTGTCTGTTGTTATGTTCCCCTTTTTATTTCTGATTTTGTTGATTTGGATAGTGTCTCTCTGCCTTTTAGTTAGTTTGGCTAAGGGTTTGTCTATCTTGTTGATTTTCTCAAAGAACCAGCTGTTGGTTTCATTGATTCTTTGAATTGTTTTATTTGTTTCTAATTTATTGATTTCAGCCCTGTGTTTGATTATTTCCATCTGCCTACTCCTCTTTGGTGTGTCTGTTTCTTTTTTTTTCTAGGGCTTTTTGGTGAGCTATTAAGTTGCTTGAATGAGATGTTTTGAGTTTCTTCTTGAAGGCACTTAGAGCTATGAACTTTCCTTTTAGCATTGCTTTCCTTGTGTCCCATAAGTTTGGGTATGTTGTGTCTTCATTTTCATTGAATTCTAGGAAGACATTAATTTCTTTATTTCTTCCCTGACCCAGCTGTCATTTAGTAGCAAGTTGTTCAGTTTCCATGTGTGTATAGGCTTTTTGTTATTTCCATTGTTGAGGTGCAGTTTTAATCCATGGTGATCAGATAGGATACGAGGTATTATTTTAATCTTTTTGTATCTGTTGAGGCTTGCTTTGTGACCCAGTATATGGTCTGTTTTGGAGAAGGTTCCATGAGGTGCTGAGAAGAAGGTAAATTCTTTTGTATTTGGGTGAAAGTTTCTGTAGATGTCTGTTAGGTTCATTTGATTCATGACCTCTGTTAGAGTTATTGTACCTTTGTTTAATTTTTGTTTTGTTGATCTGTCCTTTGTTGAGAGTGGTGTGTTGAAGTCTCCCACTATTAATGTATGGGGATCTATGTGTGGTTTAAGTTTATTAATGTTTCTTTTACAAATGTGGGTGCCCTTGTATTGGGGGCATAGATGTTAAGGATTGTGATATCTTCCTGGTGGAATTTTCCCTTGAGGAATATGAAGTGTTCTTCCCTATCTCTTTTTATTAATTTTGGTTGAAAGTCTATTTTATTAGATATTAGAATGGCTACTCCTGCTTGCTTCTTGGGTCCATTTGCTTGGAGAACCATCTTTCAGCCCTTTATTCTCAGGAAATGTCTATCTTTTTGACTTAGGTGTGTTTCTTGTATGCAACAGATTGCTGGGTCGTTTTTACACATCCATTCTGTTAGTCTGTGTCTTTTTATTGGAGAATTGAGTCCATTGATGTTGAGAGAGATTAATGACCAGTGGCTGTTAGATCCTTTGATTTTGATGTTGGCTAAGGTAGTGTGTTTGTGTGTTTGGCTACTTTTTGTTTTGCTGTAGTAAGGTTATTAATTTCTTGTGTTTTCTTAAAAGTAGTTAGTTTTCTTGGGTTGTATTTTTCCTTTTAGTATCTTCTGTAACGCTGGATTTGTGTGTAGGTATTCTTGAAATTTGTGTTTGTCGTTGAATATCTTGTTTTCTCTGTCTATGAGGACCGAGAATTTTGCTGGGTATAGTAGCCTGGGGTGACATCTGTGTTCTCTTAGGGTCTGCATGATAATCTGTCCAGGCCCTTCTGGCTTTCATAGTCTCTGTTGAGAAATCAGGTGTGATTCTGATGGGTTTGCAATTATATGTTACTTGGCCTTTTCTCTCATGGCTTTTAGTATTTTTTTCTTTGTTCTGAATACTTACTGTTTTGATTATTATGTGGCGATTATTTGATTTTATGGTCTAATTTATTAGGTGTTCTGTAGGCCTCTTGTATTCTTATAGGCCTCTCCTTTAAGTTGGGGAAATTTTCTTCAGTTATTTTGTTGAAAATATTTTCTGGGCCTTGGAGCAGGGAATCTTCTTTTTCCTCTATTCCTATTATTGTTAAGTTTCATCTTTTGATGTTATCTTGGATTTCTTGGATGGTTTGTGTCAGGAATTTCTTAGATTTATTGTTTTCTTTGATGGATACATCGATTTCTTCCATTGTATCTTCCACACCTGATATTCTTTCTTCCTTCTCTTGTAGTCTATTGGTTATGCTTACTGCTGTAATTCCTGTTTTTTTCTCTAGGTTCTCCCTCTCTATAATTTCCTCTGTTTGTGTTTTCTTTAATTTTTCCAATTCTATCTTCAGATCTTGAACAGTTTTGTTGATTTCCTTCACCTGTGTGATTTATTTTCCTGTTTTTCCTTCAATTTCTTCCCCTGTTTGTTTGAACATTCTGCTGTTTCTTTTATTTCTTTCAGTGCTTTAATCATTTCCTCTCTGAAAGCCAGAAACTGTTTGGCTGCATCTTCCTGTATTTCTTTACTGATGGCCATAATCTCTTTTACTCTATCTCCCTCTGACTCTTTTTTTTTCCTTTAATTTTTACTTTTTATTTTTTTTACATTTAAAAAATTTTTATTAATTATACTTTATTCACTTTGAATTATGCCATAAACCCCTCCTTCCTCCCCTCTCAATCCCACCTTTCCTCTCCCTTCTCCACACATGCCCCTCCCCAAGTCTACTGATAAGGGAGGTCATCTTCTCCTTCTTTCTGATCCTAGTTTATCAGCTCTCATCAGGAATGGCTGCATTGTCTTCCTCTGTGGTAAGGCTGCTCCCCCATCTGGGTGAAGTGATTAAAAAGCAGGCCAACTGGTTCATGTCAGAGACTGTCCCTGTTCCCATTACTATGGAACCACACGTGGACACTGAACTGCCATGGGCTACATCTGTGCAGGGCCTCTAGGTTTTTTCCTTTCATGGTACTTGGTTGAAGTATCAGTCTCAGGAAAGACCCCTGTGCTCAGAATTTTTGGTTCTATTGCTCTCCTTGTGGAGCTCCTGTCCTCTCCAGATCTTACTATTTCCCACATCTTTCGTGAGATTCCATGCACTCAGCCCAACAGTTGGCCACAAGTCTCAGCATCTGCTTTGATATTCTGCAGGGCAGAGCCTTTCAGGGGCCCTCTGTGACAGGCTCCTAACTTGTTTCCTGTTTTCTTCTTCTGATGTCCATCCCCTTTGCCTTTCTGGTTGGGGATTGAGCATTTTAGCCAGAGTTCTCCCTCTTGATTAGTTTCTTTAGGTGTACAGATTTTAGTAGGTTCATCCTATATTATATGTCTATGTGAGTAAATATATACCGTGTGTGTCTTTCTGCTTCTGGGATAGCTCACTCAGGAGGATCCTTTCCAGTTCCCACAATTTACCTGCAAATTTCATGATATCCTTTTTTTTTTTATTGCTGAGTAATATTCCATTGTGTAGATGTACCACAATTTCTGTATCCATTCCTCAGTTGAGGGGCGTCTGGGTTGTTTCCAGGTTCTGGCTATTACAAATAAAGCTGCTACAAACATAGTTGAACAAATGTCTTTATTGTGTACTTGAGCATCTTTTGGACATATGCCTAGGAGAGGTATAGCTGGATCTTGAGGAAGTGCTATTCCTAGTTGTCTGAGAAAGCGCCAGATTGATTTCCAGAGTGGTTGTACAAGTTTACATTCCCACCAGCAGTGGAGGGTTCCCTCTAACTCTTTACACATTTTAATTGCTTCCTCCATTAACCCCTTCATAAGCATAGATGTAAGGTCATTTTGAATTTCACTTATGTTAGAGTGTCCAGGGCTACTTGCTCCTGGGTAACTGGGTTCTGGGGATGCCATATTGCTTTGCCTTTTGTTGGTTGTGTTTTTATACTTGCCTCTACCCATCTGGCTATCTCAGGGGTTGTCTGTTCATTTTTGGTGTCTGCTGCATCCTGGGGTGGGGAGAATCCCCTTGGCATGGTTCTGAAGTAGATCTCCTCAGCTTTTTGGGTATGCTCAACTGAATGGTGGTGCTTCTCAGGAATTGTCACAGTTCACCTCAGGCATATGGACCTATGTGGTAACTGTGGTGTTCAGGAAGGCTCTCCTCTCATTAGAGAAGTCCTGGAGATGGCTGCCCTGCTGCTGTTTTTTTTTTTTTTTTCTCTGATTTTAGTGAGCTGCAGCTGCTGCTCTTAAGGTGTATTTTTGGGGGTGCAGCCCTCTTGAAGAACCAGGGAGTCCCTCGGTTTTGTCAGTTTAGCTTGGGATGACCAGTCGCAACTTGGACCAGTAACTGCGGGCTGCTCTGATGGTTCTCAGGCTTTTGTAGGTCTAGGATTGCAGCTGTGTGCCCCTGTGCCCTAGCAGTAATCAATGGCAGGTGAGCAGGGCACTCATGCCTGCAGTAGAAGGCTAGAGCCTAGGGCCTGTGTGAACCCAGAAAGTCTTCTGGAGCTGGGTGTCCTGAGTGATGGACCTGATGATACCTCTGCTGTGAGGTTTCCTCCCAGCAGGGACACCCAGACTGTGTTTTGGGGACCGCAATTCTTTCTGGGATGGTGAGTGGAACCCACAGGCACAGGTGTGCGTGTGCCTTTGCCTTGTTGGGGATTGGGTGCCTGGATATCTGCCAAAACTGTAACTTTTCCCCAAGAACTTTTCAGGGGGGAGGGGCGGTGTTGGCTGAGTGCTCTGAAGTCAAACCTGCTGTTCCCTTTTCTGTGGGTCACCTGACAGAGAAACTCAGTCTCTGGAGCCCTGGGGCCCACAGTTCTATTCGGGGCAGCTAGTCAGGCACGCAGGCAGGACTTGGCTTTGGGCAGGCGCCTGGGTGTCCGCTGGACACCCAGGGGGATTGTCTGGGTGACCTAAGGTCAGTCCTGATCGTTTCCTGCACTGTGGAGTTTTCTCTCGACAGGAAATCCCAGTCTCTTGTGTTGTGGGGTCCACAGTATAGTCCAGGACAGTGATCAGAGCATGGCAGCATGTGGCTCTGGGCTGGCGACCAATTGCCTGGTGGAACCAGGACCTCTTTTGCTTGATTTAGCTGGGAGAGTTGAAGCTGATTGAATCCCACACTGTGGGGTGTCCTCTCACCTGGGAAACACAGGTCGCTGGTGTTTTAGGACGGAAAGTTCTGTCTGCTGGTCACTGTGCAGATCCTGCTGTGCTGCTGGTCAGAAAGAGTATCCTCCAGGCACCGCCATCTTGGAACCCCAGTTTGCGGGATTTTAAAGACTGATCTTTTTCCTCTGCCAGTACCGTGTGAAATCTCAATTTGCAAAAATCATGATTTATAAACATTATATTTATGATTTTATGAACTATAGTTTGCTTTTCTGAGAGTCTTGGATTTAAAGTTCTATTTCAAAATTATCTAGATTATGACCTTTTACTTTCACATTGGAAAACCCAAAGCTAGGTTTTCTTTTGCTTTGCTATTAATCATTGGAATAGAAATTCATTCCTACATCTGCCACTAACAATACTTGACATGCTGCTTGATTAGTCATCCTCTACAGTGAATTAATCATATGCAATATAGCAATAGCAAAAAAGAGCGATTTTTAGTTTATTCACTTATCTGTTCTTAGTATCTGTATGGTATTTCATACTTCATAATCATTGAGAAATATTAGTTACAGAAATAAGAGCTTAATGTCCTAGGTTATGTGTGATTTCATGGATTAAAGGGGATTTTTGTTTAATATTGCATTTAGTCTTTTATAATTTCATGATTGTCTATATTTTATTTTGATTATGTCTAATTCCCACTCCCCCTCAAATTCTTTTTTTTTTTTTTCATGTCTCTGTCCCAAATGAATCCACTCTGAGTAAGCTGAATGCACTAAATGTAGCACCATTAGCTGCAGTTTGAACAATTTACCAGGGCCACTTCCCTATGGACATTAACTCTCCCTACCCCAGCTGCCTTTATCTGTCAAAGCTCTTTGATTAAATGTGGGCTCTGTGATTCCATTCTCTATATTTGTTGGAGTTATGACTGATTCAATCTCTTGAAAATCTGTGTATGCAGAAACAGCTTCTAGGGTCCCTGAGTGCCTATGGACCTGTCAGATCTATTAGACACTGTTTCATCTTCATCAACTTCTTTTTTTTTAAATTTTTGAGGTCTCTTGATATTTCCATGCAGGTTTTTTAAAAATTATTTATTGCAATTTATTCACTTTGTATAACAGCTATGATGCACTCCCTCCTCTCCTCCCAATCCCACCCTCCCCCCAGCTTCTCCTCCCATGCCCCTCCCCAAGTCCGCTGATAGGGGAGGTCCTCCTCCTCTTCCATCTGACCCTAGCCTATCAGGTCTCATCAGGACCGGCTGCACCATCTTCCTCTGTGGCCTGGTAAGGCTGCCCGCCCCTCTTGGGGAGGCTACCAGAGATCTGCCACTGAGTTCGTGTCAGAGACAGCCCTCTCCAACATAGGATCCCTATGTTGCCCACAGTGGGGGTGTGGATGGGAGGGATCCCTTGTCTGGTGGATAGCATAGAGGGATCCTGGAGCTGGGGCTCTGGCAGACACAGTCACTTGCAGACTTGTGCGGTAAACTCAGAGGGACCACAGTTTTCTACTCTCAGATTTGGGTTCCCTGTTTGGCCCTTAGAGTAAGGAGGCCTCATACCTGGGGTTATGCATTCCCCACCACTGCCACAGCTACCACCGCAAAAGTGCAGCTGAAAGTGCAGGGTGTTGGTAGTTCAACACTCTCAGACCCTGGAGACATCATGCCGGGGCAGGTGATGGGGGCAGGGGCTGGATCTGTTCCGGCTCATGGGTTGTCCCCTCTAGCCCAGGAAGCTTCAAAGTCCATGTTCTGGCTTCAGCCACCCATCCATTCACCAGTTTTGGAGTTTTGGATCCTCAGCCCTTCAGAAATGGTGTGCACTGGTCACCGCCATCTTGTCTTTTCTAGTGCTTCTTTTGCAATGTCCATTGAGCTATAGAGGGAAAGGTTGCGATACAGATGTCTCATTACTCATTTTCTGTACGCTGAACAGCTGTGAGTCACTCAGGCACTGTATAAATTTCTGTCCACTGATATAGAAACTTCCCAGATGCTGGGCATACAGGTGTTTAGAAGGTAATTCGATATTATTTATTTTTAGCAAAATATTAGTAGTAAGTTCTCTGTTAGGGCCTCTGACTTCTGTTGTCACAGGTTCTTAGCCAAGTCTGCAATACCAAATATGAGTTCCAATCTGGGATTAAGGTTGAGCTTCAATAGGCCTTAAATCTGGTCAGAAAATAGCTAGTTTCCTCCAAAACTTTCACTATTTACTATTGCACTAATTCACTTTTACTATTGCACTAATGGGCATATTTTGCCAGGTGGGCATTATTGTTGATTTACAATTAGGTAAGGCTATTGTTGGCTCCTCTCAACCAGAAGCCTACATAATACCTTCCACCACTATAAAAGCGTGCTGGTAAATAGGAAGGTTTTAGGTCAATACCAGTTTGATTTTTCTTGTTTTCTCTTTTGAATAAGGTCTTACCTGTTGTGCATATGAACATGTTTTTGTTTTGGTCCCAGGTGTGGGATGTAGGACTGATTCAAATGGTCCACAGCAGCAGACTATTTGCCTCAGGAGGAGTTCTTTGCCAGCTGCAGACAGTTTAAATGTGAGGACTCTGGAGAGAGAATGCCAGAGCTCAGGGAGTGTTGAGGGAGCTCAAGAAAGAGTAAGGCTGCTGCTACTTCCCCCTTAGGCTCCTGGTTGCTGTTGATACAGTGAGACAAGGAGTTGGAGACCTCCTGAATCGAGGATTAGACTGGATCCAAGGGAACTTGAGGACCCTAACCAGGAGGAAGTAGCTAAGAGAACTGCACCCCCCTCTCCCACTAACTCTCTCTCCTATCTGGTGTTGGAATTTTGGAAGGGATTGAGGTGGAGTAGGGAGAAAGAGTAAATAAAAGAGTTTTTTAAAAGTACACCAACAAATGGGGCTTGAACCCATGACCCTAGGAGTGTTTTACTAACAGTCTCATGCTCTACCAGCTGAGCTAGCCAGGCCTTCTTCCTTTGAACTACCATATTTATACTCCTCAAAGTCCTCAGACTTCAAGTAAGTCCAGCTGGCATACCCATGCTCAGCATAAGATACTTAACAGGTGTGGACAAACTACCCCCACCCCAACTTGGAATTATAACAAAAACATGTTTACATATCATAAACCAAAACATCTACAACACTTACCATCTATTTCTGGTGGACCACCAAGATTGCCCCTACATGATTTTAGGGGCTTATGAGACCCCTCTGACCAACAACAACTTGAAGAAGGTATTTCACAGCTATCACTTAGGATTCATGTATGATAGTGAGAACTATCATCCCCTCCTATGTGGTAAATGTATTACACATTCAATATATATATATATATATATGTGTGTGTGTATAAATAAATATAAGCTTCTGTGATATTTCTGTATTGGGTTTTCAACATTCTTGGTATTTGTTAAACACTCAGAAATTCAGGCTAATATAGCAATAAGAATTTGTAACTACATGTGCTAAATGAATGACTTTTAGGTATGTAAGAAATAATGTCTCACCAAAAATGTTCATTACATTAATATTGTTTTCCCATTTGACTTTCCTTATTTATAATAAACTACACACAGTAAGAACATGTATCAAACAATCAGTAAAGTCATATATAAAAGTTACATTCAAAAGGTTTAGCTCAGTTGTATTTAGGAACCTTGAAGAAAATACTCTATTCTACCTAAGTCTAAAGTTTTGTACCTGAATCATTCTCTGTCATATCTTGTATTTATCAACTTAGAAACACCTTTCTAGACCTTAAAACAGTTTCTTAAATCCTAAACAACTTAAGCCTAACTGAAACTAAAACTATCTAGTCTTTTAGTTCATTGCTTTAAAAACATTTTTGTTTGAAAAGTAACACATTTGCTTATGGCATACTCATGAATATGGTTGGCTCCACATCCTATTTTCATCTTTCTAATCCTTATCCAGTCTTCCTACACCATTTCCCCCACTATCAACTTTTGCTCCTTCATCCTTATACTGTAATATTTCATGTGGACCCCTTCTTCTCTACTTCACCTTTAATGTATCTTATTCTGAGCCACACGGGCCCATTTCTAGTTTCTTTAGAACTTACTAATATTGTACCCTCTTAAGTAAACATATTTAATAATGAGCAGCTAGAATTCACATATACAATGAACATGTGAGATTCGTCCTCCTGGGCCTACTACCTTGCTTAGTCTAATTTTTCCAGTTCTGTCTGTTTACCTGCATATTCATATTATTTACAGCTGAAGATAATCCTATTCTACTATGTTTTCATTAGTTATTTATTTCTTGATTGACACCTAGGCTGATTCCTTTCTTGCTTGGGAAGCAGGAGTGAGAAACATGGCTGTGCAAGGGTCTCTGTGGTAGGATCTGGAGTCCTTTGTGAATCCAACCCAAATGGTGTTAAATTGTGGGTTATACAGTGGTTCATTTTTAATTTTTTGAAGAATCTTCTACATTTATTTTCATAGTGACTACACCACTTGCATTCCCAGCAACAGGGGAAGTATACGTGTGTGTATACAGGGGAAATATATATGTGTGTGTGTGTGTAGCAATTGCTCCTGGGGTGAGAGGAGCTCTCAAAATAGTTTTTTTAGGGTTTATTTATTTTTATATTAATCAAAGGTTAGGTACTCTGTATCCCAGGCATAGCCCCCTTCCCCATTCCCTCCCAGTCTCCCCATCCCTCCCTCATATCCTCCTTGCCCACCTCCAAATCCACTGATGGGGGAGGACCTCCTCCCCTTCCATCTGACCCTAGCTTATCTTGTCTCTTCAGGGCTGGATGCAATGTCTTCTTCTGGTATCTAGCTAGGCTGGTCTTGCTGGGCATGTGTGGGGGAGGGTCGAAGAGCCAGCCATTGAGTTCATGACAGAAATAGTCCCCGTTCCCCTTACTAGGGTCTCCAGTTGGATATTGAGCTACCATGGGCCACATCTGAGCAGGGGTTCTAGGATATATCCATATATGGTCCTTCATTCAATGTCCATCCCATTTGTCCATCTAAGCGAGCATTGATCATCCCAACCTGGGTCCTCCTTCTTGCTTATCTTCCCTAGGTGTATAGATTTCAGCATGAACTTTCTATTCTACAGGTCTATATAAGTGAGTATATACCATATGTTTCTTTCTGCTTTGGGGATACTTCACTCAGGATGATCGTTTCCAGGTCCCACCATTTGCCTGCAAATTTCATGATTTCCTTGTTTTTAAATGCTGAGTAATATTCCATTGTGTAAAAGTACCATAATTTCTGTATCCATTCCTCAACTGAGGGACATCTGGGTTGCATCCAGGTTCTGGCTATTATGAATAAA
>JAQQSO010004624.1:0-12635 GCA_028658305.1 Pachyuromys duprasi | reverse complement strand
CTCTTTGTTTATCTTTGATTGTTCCTCTATGTGGGCAGTTAAATTCTTCTCCATTTCTTTGAGGGCCTTTTTCATTTCCTCTTTTTGTCTCTCTTTTTGTTCCTCCAATATCTGCATAATCAAAGCTTTAATATAATTTTCCTGTGTGTCTCCACTGAATTAAAATCTCCACTGCTTTTGGGTGTTTCTGGTGGGGCCGTGGTGTCCTGATTTTTGTTGGGTGAGTTCTTTCACCGATTTCTGGGCATTTGTTTATATATAATCAAGGAGCTGTTAGTGCTTTAAGGCTGAACTTCAGTCTGAAACTGTCAATCTCTTGTGTCAGGAGTATTCTTCAAGAAGATCAGGGAGTTCCAGTGGTTTGTTAGTGTGTGTTTTCTCTCAGTTGAACTCTGTTGTGGGCTCTGTGTGCCTGTCTTCGTGCTCTGTGCTAGAAGCTGTGAGCACTGCAGGCTGGTCACCCCTCTGGTCTGGAGGTTTAGCTCCTCAATCTTTTTAGATGTCAGCTACGGGCTTTGTGCTCTGCCCTGGGCTTGCTGCTAAGGGCTCTCACCCGAACTGGAGACTTGGCTACCTCTTCTGGGCCAGGGGCTGTGAACCACGGTCTGAGATGATATTTGGGGCACACACAGTGGGTCTGGGTTGGTTGCAGTCATTGCCGAGCAGTGTGCACCTGCTGTATGCAGGCCTGTCTGAAATGGTGCCTGAGGCCTTTTCTGTCTGGCCTGTGGACACTCACATGGACCAAGACTTGTGCCTGCAGTCTGCAGTCTGGTCAAAATGGTTCCCCCGTCCCTCTCAGTCTGACATGGTTTCAGTGGTGGCGATCTGTGTGGGCTGCCGTACACCTGCTGGTTGAAACAGAACCCAGGTCATTCCCAGACTGGCCCAGGGACTCACTCATGGACTGAGGTTTTTGTTGGCGGATCTGAGCAGTGTGCACCTGCAGTGTGCTGGACAGTCAAAATTGTACCCGGATCATCCTAAGTCTGCCCCAGAGACTGTGAGATCCAGTCTAGTATGGCGGCTTCTGTTGCCCAGCGCATCTGCTCGTTCAGATCAGAGCTGTGTGGTGCGGGTCACCCGGAGATTTTTTCCAGGGAATAACTGGGTGTCCCTAAGGTTTTCCCACTTGATTTTCTCACCGTAGGAGTTCAGCTCACCTGGCAATCACAAATGCTGGCGTTTTAGGTCCCAGAGTTCAGTCTCCTGGTCGTTGCATTGTTTCTGCTGACCTACTCTTCAGACACAGTGTCCTCTCTGTGGCAGCCATCTTATGAAACTAATAAGGAGGCCTCAATTTGATCTTTTAGAACATTTGTCCAGGCTTATCAGTATTTTCAAATTACTTATTGATATAATGTACTTAAATCTTACCACTATTTCTATGACAATTCAGCATCATCAGTCAGCCAATCACAATTACAATGGTATTTACTATGTCTTCTCAATAGAAAAGACCTTTACCAATGTACAACATTATGATGAAAATTCTTCATTACAAGAGACCACAGAGTAGTATTTATGTGTCTTAGATCAGTGGATAATATAGGTACATAGTCACTTTTGCTATTGGCTTGGAACTGTCTTCTTTTAAGTGCTATAATGTAATTGGCATCCTGTTTCTATTGCTTGGTGTGTGGTGATGTTAATCATAATAACTCAAGACTGTTGCCAAGTAACACATAAGAGGTTTTTATTAAGGTCTGTCCTTGGAAATAGGACAAATACCCCACCATTGTACGTTACACATGCCCTGGGAAAATTTTATAAATTTGGAGCTATGCACTCTTTCTGTCAGTTGGGTTGAAAATCAAAAGACAAGAGAATTGGCCTGGAAATGATGGTATTTCACTGAAGACCCAAGATAGGTAGAATGAACTGAACAAATAATAATATATAATGTTAGGATTCAGAATTCAGAAGAGACTCACATCCTGTCCTACTAGATCCTCTTCTTTCATAGACACAGAAGGTGTAAAAAAAAATAGAGGACCTAGTAGGACAGGATGTCTTTTGTATAAAAGAAAGTTTTCTCTAAAAACTACTTATTCTATTTTATAAATTGCCATTTATCATTAAAAGAGAATTTAACTTGTCTTATAACACTTTTTGTCAGCTACATTCTTAAATTCCTTCCATGTTTTCTGGGACAATGCTTTGTTTAGCATCTTAATGCTGCCCATGTGATATTTACCTGACTCAAACTAAGATATATGATATACGACCAAAATGTTTGTCTCTTTATTCCTAGATTAAAAGTGTGGTCACCATTACACAGGTCAGTTCAGTTGTACTTGCCATAACCCTCAAACAACATTATTTGTCTCACTGCAGGGTCATTCTCAAGGAATTAGGATCTGACATGTAATATCTACTGTTTTGTCCTCATCATAAGTAAATTGCTTTATCCTATTGTTGTTAATAATTTTCCATCTACAAAAAGATTATGTCATGACATCACATGGTACACTGTAACGTGTTTGGCAGGCAGCTACTATGTCTGTCCATTCTAACCAAGGTTCTTTTCTGAGCATTTGTTCACTGGGGTATAAAGTTATATAATGTCTACTGAAAGCTGTGAAAAGTCACTCATGGGATATTATCTGCATGTCCCTTGTAACTGTAAAAATAATTTAGAAGAAATTTTCTAGTTATTAGAAGTACATTTACATATCAATAATAGATGCAATTAATCATCATATCTAAAGTCCAAACTATTGACTAACAGTACTTCTCATGCTTGCAGACTTCTTTACATTTTCCCTTCTCATGTTTAAAGGTAGGGAATGGGGTCTCAAACAGAGTTATTATTCTGGTATCTATAAAACATTCTGTATTTTGACCATTTGCTATAATTGTGGTTAGTGGCACTTTCTTGCTCCGAGTCTTTCTAATGTCACCAATATTATGCTAAATTTACCTCAAACACAATATATTTCTCTGCCATAATTTACAGTTTCTTATTCCCTCAAATTTGATTAATTTTGATTGAATCATTTTCACAATTAGAAGAGACATCATGCTCAGTCACTTCTCTGGTCCAGACATCTATTTAATTGTCAATTTCCCATTGTTTGTTTCTCACTGTTGATAGCACCGTGATTTCATGTATTATATATTTGTTATCGTACTCAGGATATACTCCCAATTTCATATAGCCAAACTACAGAAGTCAGCTTTTGAGTTTAATAGAGTAGATGTTGGAGCTGGATGGAAGGCAGGGACTAGGTGGAGGAAGGGGTGAGGATGAGAACAGAAGGGATCCCATAGGACGATGGCAAAGAGAGAGCACTGTGAGAGACAACTGCATTAAGGGGCCATCTCTGAGACAAGCTAGAAACCTAGGACAATGAAAACTCCGAGGAATCTATAAGAATGACCCTAGCTAAAACTCCTAGCAATAGAGGATATAGAGCCTGAATCAACCATTTTTTATAACTAGGCAAGACATCAAATAGGGCGATTGGGACACCAACCCAGCCACGAAACCTTAGAGCTACAATTTGTCCTGCCTACTGGAGGTGTAGGGGTGGGGGACGGATCAGAATTTGGGGGAAGGGCCAACAAATGTTTGTCCCAGCTGCAGACACATGCCATGAGAAGAAACCCCACCCCTGACACTATTAATGATTTCTGCTATACTTGCAAACAGGAGACTAGCATAAATGTTATCAGAGAGTCTTCACCCAGAAACTGATGGAATCTGACACAGGTGTCCACAGTCAAACATTAAGTGGAGCTTGGGGAATCCTGTGTAAGGGGGGAGGAAGGATTGAAGAACCCAGAGGGGTCAAGGACACCACAAGATAACCTAAAGAATCAACTAATCTAGGCCCAAGGACTCATGGAGGCTGAGCTGACAAACAGATGTGGTGGACCTAGGCCCTCTGCACATTTGTAACAGTTGTACAGCTAAGTCTTTCTGTTGGACCCCTAAAGCAGGAGCAAGGGTTGTCTCTGAATACATGGTCTGCTTCTAGATCCCTTTCCCTTAACTGGGATGCCTTGTCTAGCCTCAACAGAATAAGATAAACCTAAGCTTACTGCAACTTGATATGCTAAGGCTGGTTGATATCCATGAGAGGCCTCCCCTTTGATGAGAAGAAGTGGAGAAGAAGTGGATGGGTAGAGGAGAGGGGAAAGGGAGGGACTGGGAGGTGAGGAGTTAGGGGAAGCTGTGATGGGGAAATAAAGTGAACAAATAACTTAATCAACAAAGAAACGATTCTGAAACAATATAGGTGATAGAAATTATGACCTTTTTCAAATATAGACAAACTTTAGAGTCAAACTATTAAAATCAATAACTGAGCTCAAATGATACAATAGCAATATAGTCAAAAGGAATTGGGCTCTTTCTCAGGTACAGATAAAACACAGTTGTCTTTTTCTGAAGACAAAAACTGGAAACAAAGCTTTCACAATTAGGTTACCAAGTACAAATCTTCTTTTACTTGTGCATTATTTTCAGTACCCAAATAAAATTAATGTCTACTGATGTTATACATGGTGATTCTTTTTTATTCAAGAGTCTGTAAGCTGCCATTAGTCATTTTTTTAAAGTCGTTGTCTTGCTCTACACAAGGCTACTTTATTGGTACCAGCACCTATTTCTACCATAACTTAGGTTTAAAATTTGTCCTTGATCTGTCTATCCTATACTATGTTTAAAATTAAGAACCTGTGTGAGTTGATCCCATTCTACATGTTCTTCATAGTCTGTCCAATTGGCACTGGCTACAGTGTAAACTACGGAGGCTAATTTGGAAATTTACTCTCTGGTGAGTCTATCTCAATAACAGTCATGAAAAAGAGCTGCAGCCATTTACATAGTCTGTCCAAGTATTTCAGTTTGTATTTAAACCTTTATTTTTATCTCCTCAGCCATATTTCTCCACATTCTTCATGTCCAGAGCTCACAAGGAGTCACTGACATCTTCATGACATTATTTACATTATTGGGACATCACTGACATTTACTCACAAAGCAAGGATATTGGTGATATTGTTATCACCAATGTGTATATAAGAACTCAATGTTATAGACTTATGGCAAGTTTTACTTCCCAGGAGCCGTGACCATCTGTATGTATACATTCATACGCCTTTGAGCCCCCAACCAGGTATTAAAGCAGAGTACAGAGGCTCTATTTTCAATCCACATCCTGCTTTACTTGCTGGGCCATATCTTCCATGAGTAAAGGTCAATGTCTTCATTGCCATCTTTGCCTGTCTGCCATTTCAATTTCTTTACTGGATGACAAATAGATCAGATTTGTTTATGGTCTTTCAGTGGTGGGGAAGCAGCAGAAACTTTCATCCAGTCACTTAGTATGTGAGAGTGCTGCATTCAGATTTCTCTTTCTCATCAAAAACTACTCTTTGTACAGTTCACTTAATAAATGGTTCATTTAATGGTAATTTTAAAGAATTTCATTCTGTTGGAATGAAGCCTTTGGCAATCTCCTTTGCCACTCTCTATTCCCTGATGAATCATTGTAATGTTCTGTTATATGCAAGGCCCAGATGAAAATCTGATAGAACTTTCTGAACAACAGTTGATTGAGATGGGATACTCATACAAAAGAGATCTCCTTAGTAATCAAAATACTTTTTTTTTAAATCAGTGAATATGCTGGTGGGTTTCTCTAATCCAATTTAGGTTTAAGGGTTTATTATTATTATTACTTGGTTTTTATTTTTTTCACAATTTATTCATTATATATCCCGTCGAAGTTCCCTCTCTAAACTCCTCCCAGTCCCACTATCCTTCCCTCTTTCCCCCATCCCCTTCCCCTAGTCCGCTGAAAGGGGGAGTTCTCCACCTGCCCATCTGCCCAGAGCTCATTAAGACTGCCTGGATACTCTTCCTCCAGGACCTGGCAAGGCCACATCATCAAGGGCGAGTGATCAAAGAGCAGTCGACTGAGCTCATGATAGGGGCAGCCCCTGCTCTCTTCACTGGGAGATTCACATGGAGACTGAGCCACTTTTGAGCAGAGGTCCTCTCCATGCATTGTCCTTGGTCAGTTCAACAGTCTCTGCAGAAACCCCTGGGCTCAGATCCTTTAGCTTTGGTGGTCTTGTAGGATTCCTGTCCCCTCCATATCTCTTTATCCTCACCCCTGTCTTCTTCCATAAGACTCCGCACACTCTGCCTTTGGCCATGAGTCTCAGCAAATGAAGCAGTAGAAGGGAGGAAACAGGATGGGAGCTTACTAGGGAGGGTCCTCCAAAAGGCTCCACCCAATGAGGTTTAGGTTTATTAAGATGGATCCAAACTTTTTACTAGAGCTGAGGATCTAACCTGGCATTTTACATATTGTACTCAACCCCTTGCCACAACTTTGTCCCTTAAAATGGATTGTGCATAGCCATTACTTATTTCTTCACATTAAACATGGACTATTTCACATTTTAAAGCTCTTGCTATGCTATAATCCACTATCCTTCACAGCAGAAGTACTGAGGCATTTTTTTCTCAATCTGCTTTGCTCTATGCCTCATTGACTAAAACAACAAATATTTGCATATTCCTTGGCCTAAGGGCATGCGAATATACAAAGCCTCTGTGGAGGCCAAACTAGCTATAATACTGCTCCTATACATCTGAGAAAAATTAGGCACCCCAGGCTGATTTCTGCTTCCTTAGCTTTGGAGACCGCTGTTTTTCTTATAACAAGTTTGTATTTTGTTTTTTGTGTAAATATATACATACTCAACCACTAATCATAGTCTCAGAATTATGTATTTTCCCAAGACACAGCAAAAGTTTTCCAGTATCACTATACCTTACTGATCATGCCGACCAAAGAGCATTTACCTCCTCTGTGTAAACTCTGTGCCATTCCCATCATACAGATCTTCTATCATGGTTGTTCTTTGGGTGGTTAAGTGAACTTTTCTACTAGTTTGTAATATTTGTGGAAAGATATTTTTGTTGTTGTTTTTTAAGTGCCTATCCCAGTTTTTCTCTTAGTAAATACTGAGTAATATTTTTAAATAAATGAGGAACACAACAAGGACATTTGCTCAACTATGTTCGTAGCTGCTTTATTCATAGTAGCCAGAACCTGGAAACAACCCAGATGTCCCTCAGTTGAATGGATATTGAAATTGTGGTACTTTTACACAATGGAATACTACTCAGCAATTAAAAAGGAGGAAATCATGAAATTTACAGGCAAATGGTGGGACCTGGAAACGATCATCCTGAGTGAGGTATCCCAAAAGCAGAAAGAAGCACATGGTATATACTCATTTACATAGACTTATAAGATAGGATAAACATACTGAAGTCTATACACCAAAAGAAGATAAACAAGAAAGAGGACCTGAGCTAAGAGGATTAATCCTCACTTAGAAAGTCAAATGGGATGGACATTGGATGTAGGAGAAAACAAGTAGCAGGACAGAAGCCTACCACAGAGGGCCTTGGAAAGACTCTGCCTAGAAGTGTATCAAAGCAAATATTAAGACACATAACCAAACCTTTGGCAGAGTGCAGGGAATCATATGAAAGAAGGGGTAGTTAGTATGACCTGGAGAACAGGAGCTCTGCAAGGACCAAATATAGCAGGGCACAGGGGTCTTTTATGAGACTCTTTCTCCAACCAAGGACCATGTATGGATATAACCTAGAACTCCTGCTTGAATGCAGCAAATGGTAGCTCAATATCCAAGTGGGTACCCTAGTAAGGGGAACAGGGACTATTTCAGACATGAACACAATGGCTGGCCCTTCGACCTCCTCATCCACGAGGGAGGAGAAGCCTTGCTAGGCCACAGAAGAGGACATTGCAGCCAGTCCTGAAGAGACATGATAAGCTAGAGTTAGATGGAAGGGGAGAAGGTCCTCCCCTATCAGCGTACTTGGAAAGGGGCAGGGAGGAGATGAGGGAGGGCTGGAATGGATAGGGAGGGAATGCGGGAGGGGGCTAAGGCTGGGATACAAACTACATAAAATGAGATTAATATAAAATAAAAATGTAAAAAAGTTAAGAAAAAGTATTGTGCTGCTTGCATGACAAAATTTAATTGTGAACTTAAGACTACACTTGTTTCACATTATGTTCATTGGGATTCCCAGAGTAACTTGGGCATTAGCACCCTCACAGATCACAGATCCAGATACATAGAAACTCTTTCTGTTGTTTTTCATGAATTTGTTTGTTTGTTTGTTTGTGGTTATCTTCCAACACACCAAAAAAGCACCAGATTCCCGGCCTTGAAGTTCACATGCCTGGCTAGAGACTTGTTCCCAGAAAGCTGGCAGAAATAAAAACACTTTTCTCTAACTCAGTAAGACCTCATTATCCTAAAGATTTTATTCTAGAAAATTCTGTGTCTTTTTAGTTGATGATATGAAATTATAGTACAAGGTCATACATACAGAGAAAGCAAAATAGAGACAGAGATTCTATAATTTTGTTCTTGTGTATTATTTTAGCTCTTTTCATCTATGAAATAGATTCCAGATTATTTCTAACAATCAAATTAAGAGTCACTTTTAGATCATGTACAATTGAAATGGAGCTGATTATTAAGAACGATCTCAATGGAAAAGTAAATGAAATTCACTCTGAAGTTTCCTTTGCCTTATTCATTGTCACAAACATTTTTACCCATATATAGACATTAGCATGTATATAAAGGACAACATGTTCTCCAAACTGAAAAATGAGGGAGAAATTCAAAATTACAGAGTAAATAATATAAACATATTAAAGTAAAACCTGCCACTTTCATTCCCAGTATGATAAATCATTCATGATTTGTTTTTCAACTAGATAAGAAACAGCGTCCCATGCTTATAATTCCCTTTTTTAATAGATTGTGTCTTAAATGGATTAAGATAGTTTCTTCATTCTCATTTCCTACTTTGTTTACTAATGAAAGTTTCCTCAAGCTAGAAAATGTCAGAATTCATAGTTTTCCACCCTACAGCCTCCTGAGCAAGCAATAGTAATGCATTTTCCATATATCCTGTTGTTTTTTCATATGTGTTTATGTGTCAGGCTATACATGCCTGAATCTTATGAAATTATTAATTTTAGTACAGAAACTAATACTTGCTAAAGACATAATTACAAAATGCCAAGAAGATTAATTCTTTTTTTCTCAGGCGTGTGATGGTAATTGTGGTCTATGTCTTTTAGTGTTGCTTTCTTAATATTTCTATTATTTTGTCTTTCTAAGCAATCCTTCACATTTACTGTGAAGACATTTTCCCTCTCTCCTTCTTTCCTAACCTCTATCCACTTTCACAAACAAAGCTCATTCATAAGGCTTAAGCTCAAGAGCAATGTTTCTGATATATTTCCATTGTAGTCAGTAGTTTAAGAATATAGGTTCTGATTGTAAAAACTGGGTGATGGGACTATGCTGGCTAGCGTTATGTCAGCCTGGCAGAAACAGGAGTAATCTGTAAGGGTGAAAACTCAGATAAGGAAAATGCATCCATAAAATCTGGCTATAAGACAATTTTCTGTTTTAATTTTTTGTTTTTTAACTTTTTTATTTTATTAATTACAGTTTATTTACTTTGTATCCCAGCTGTAGCCCCCTCTCCCTTCCCAATCCAACTCTCCCTCCCTTTTCTTCTTCTATGCCCCTCCCCCAGTCCAATGATAAGGGAGGTCTTCCTTCCCTTCCATCTGACCATAGTCTATCAGGTCTTATGAGGACTGGCTTCTTTTAGTTTCTCTGTGATCTGGCAAGACTGCTCCCCCGTCAGGTGGAGGTGATCCAAGAGCCAGTCCATGTGTTCATGTCAGAGATGATGCCTGGTCCTAATATTGGGAGACCCTCTTGAATACTGAGCTGCCTTGGGTTACTTCTGTACAGGGGTTCTAAGTTACCTCCATGCATGGGCCTTATTTAAGGTATCAGTCTCAGAAAAGACTGCGCTGCCCAGATATTTCGATTCTGTTGTGCCCTTTGTGGAGCTCCTGTTCCCTCCAGGACTTTCTATCTCCCCCTTCTTTCAGAAGATTCCCTGCACTGTGCCCAAAGTTAAGGTATGAGTCTCAGCATGTGTTTTCATACCCTGCTGGGTGAAGTCTTTCAGAGGCTGTCAGTGATAGGCACCTGTCTTGTTCCCTGTCCTATCCCTCTTCCAATGTCCATATCATTTGCCTTCTTGAATGAAGCTTGAGCATCTTACCCAAGGTCCTCCTCCTTTTTTAGCTTCTTTAGGAATATAGATTTTAGTATGTTTATCCTATACTAAATATCTAATATCCAGTTATAAGTGAATATATACCATATGTGTCTTTCTTCTTCTGGGATACCTCACTTGGAATGATCTTTTCTAGATCCCACCATTTGCCTGCAAATTTTATGATTTCTTTACTTTCAATTGCTGAGTAGTATTCCATTGTGTAAATGTACCACAATTCCTGTATCCATTCCTCAACTGAGGTGCATCTGGGTTGTTTCTTGCTTCTAGCTGTTACAAATAAAGCTGCTACAAACATGGTTGAGCAAATGCCCTTGTACACTTGAGCATCTTTTGTATAGATGCCTAGGAGTGCTACAGCCAGGTTTCAAGGTAGCACTATTCCTATTTATCTGAGAAAGCATCAAAGTGGTTGTACAAGTTTACATTCCACCAGCAATGGAGTAAGGTTCCTCTTTCTCCACATCCTATCCAGCATGTGTTGTCACTAGAGTTTTTGATATTAGCCATTCTGATGGGTATAGGTGAAATCTCAGGATAGTTTTGATTTGCATTTCCATGATTACTAAGGATGTTGAGCATTTCTTTAAGTGTTTCTCTGCCATTAGATGTTCCTGTTCCTTTATTGAGAATTCTCTTTTTAGCTCTCTACCCCGCTTTTTAATTGGGTTACTTGATTTGTAGCTGTTTAACTTCTTAAGTACTTTATGTATTCTGGATAATAGCCCTCTGTCAGACCAATCTGTGGTCTGTCATTTTTTTCTCATGACAGTGTCCTTTGCCTTACAGAAGCTTTTCAGTTTCATTAAGTCCCATGTATTAATTATTGATTTTAGAGCCTGTGCTGTTGGTGTTCTGTTCAGGAAGTTGTCTCCAGTGCCAATGAGTTCAAGGCTCTTCCCCACTTTTTCTTCTAATATGCTTAGTGTGGCCTTTGATCCACTTGGATTTTAATTTTGTGCAGGATGATGAATATAGATCTATTTGCATTTTTCTACATGTAGACATACAGTTAGTCAAGCATCATTTTTTGAAGATTCTATCTTTTTTTCCCCTTGCATGGTTTTGGCATTTTTGTCAAAAATCAGGTGTCCATAAGTGTTTGGGTTTATTTCCGGGTTTTTGATTTGAGTCCATTGATCCACCATTCCATTTCTATGCTAGTACAATTCAGTTTTTATGGCTGTTGCTCTACAACACAGCTTGAGATCAGGGATGGAAATATGCCTAGAAGATCTTTTATTGTAGAGGATTATTTTTGCAAATCTAGGTTTTCTTCTTATTCTATATCAAGTTGAGAATTTTTCTTTCAAGAGCTATAAAAAAAACGCGTTGGTAATTTGATGAGAACTGCATTGAATCTGTAAATTGCTTTTGGTAGGATGGGCAATTTTACTATATTAATCTTGCCAAGCCATGAGCATGGGAGATCTTTCCATCTTCTAATATCGTCTTCAATTTCTTTCTTCAGAGACTGAAAGTTTTCTTCATACAAGTCTTTGACTTGCCTGGTTAGAGTTATACCAAGGTACTTTATGTCATTTGTGGCTATTGTGAAGGATGTTATTTCCGTAATTTCTTTCTCAGCCCTTTTGTTTTTTGTATAAAGGAGGACTACTGATTTTTTTTTTTGAGTTAATTTTGTATCCAGCCACTTTGCTGAAGGTGTTTATCAGAAGTAGGAGTTCCCTGGTAGAATTTTTGGGGCCACTCAGGAATACTATCATATCTGCAACTAGTGATATTTTGACTTCTTCCTTTCCAAACTCAGTCCCCTTGATCTCCTTTATTTGTCTTATTGCTCTAGCAAGGACTTCAAGAACTATATAGAAGAGATATGGAGAAAGTGGGCAGCCTTGCCTTGCTCCTGATTTCAGTGGAATTGATTTAAGTTTCTCTCCCTTTAGTTTGATATTGGCTATAGGCTTGCTGTATATTGCCTTTACTATGTTTAGGTATGTGCCTTGTATCCCTGATCTCTCCAATACTTTAAACATGAACAGATGTTGGACTTTGTCAAATAATTTTTAAGCATCTAAGGAGATGATCATGTGGTATTTTTCTTTCAGTTTGTTTATATGGTGGATTACATTGATGGATTTCCATATATTGAACCATCCCTGCATGACTGGGATGAATCCTACTTGATCGTAGTAGATGATTATCTTTGATGTGTCCTTGTACTTGGTTAGCAAATATTTTGTTGAGTATTTTTCCATCAATGTTCATAAGGGAGATTGGCCTGAAATTATTTCTGTGTTGGGTCTTTGTGAGGTTCAAGTATCAAGGTGATTGTGGTTTTATAAAATGAGTTTGGTAATGTTCCTTCTGTTTCTAATTTGTGGAATAGTTTGAAGAGTATTGGTGTTAGCTGTCCTTTGAAAGTCTGGTAGAATTCTGTGCTGAAACCATCTAGCCCTTGCCCTGGGCTTTTTTTTTTTTTTTTTTTTTT
>JAQQSO010004623.1:0-12635 GCA_028658305.1 Pachyuromys duprasi | reverse complement strand
TGAGATTTCAGCTGGGGGCTGTGGACTCCGCCCTGGGCTTGCTGCTAAGGGCTCTCCCCTGGAATGGAGATTTGGTGCCTCATTCTGTGCCAGGGGCTGTGCATCAAGGTCTGAGATGATATTTGGGGCACACACAATGGGTTTGGGTTTGTGTGCATCCACTGTATGCAAGGCTGTCAGAAATGGTGCCCAAGGCCTTCTCTGTCTGGCCCATGGATAGACACCCGAACTGGGGTTTTTGCTGGTGGATGTGTGCAGCTTTCGCCCTCAGTGTGCGGTCTGGTCAAGATGGTCCCAGGATCCTCTCAGCCATGGGTTGAGACATAACTCGGGTTCTTCCCAAATCTGCTGGCGGACTCACACACTGACTGAGTTTTTGCTGGCGGAAGCGTTCGGCCCGCGCCCCCGCAGTGTGCGGACTGGTCAAAATGGTCCCCCAATCCACTCAGTCTGTGATGGTTCCCGAGATCGGTTCGCGCCCACTGCACACCCGTGGGTTGATGCAGCACTCTGGATCCTCCCAGATCCGCTGGTGGACTCATACACTGACTGAGTTTTTGATGGCGGAAGCGTTCGGTGGGTGCCCCCACAGTGTGTGGACTGGTCCAAATGGTCCCCCAATCCACTCAGTCTGGTGTGGTTCCGATGATAGGTCCGAACCCGCAGCACACCCATGGGTCGAAGCAGAACCCGGGTGCACACTGAGACTGCCAGCGAGATTGTGTAATCCAGTCTACAATGTCAGGTGCCGGCACCCAGCAGGCCGCTAGTCCAGATCAGAGCTGTGTGCAGCTGGTCACAGGGAGATTTCTCCAGGTAATAACTGGGTGTCCCTAGGGTTTTCCCACTTGATTTTCTCACCGTAGGAGTTCCGCACACCTGGCACTCACAATGCTGGCGTTTTAGGTCCCAGAGTTCAGTCTCCTGGTCCCTGCGTTGTTTCTGCTCTCCTACTCCTCAGACACAGTGGTCTCTCGTGGAAGCCATCTTGGATCTCCCCAAGAGACTTTTTAAATTAAATTTTCATTATTTTTGTATTAATTACAGTTTATTTACTTTTTATCTCAGCTATAGCCCCTTCCCTCATTCCCTCCCAATTCCACCATCCTTCCTTCATCTCCTCCCTGCCCCTCTCTAAGTCTACTCATGGGGGAAGTCCTCCTCCCCTTCCATCTGATCCTAGCTTATCAGGAAGAGACTTACTTTTAAGAAGATTATTTTTTTTTCTGTGAAGAAAAGATTGTCCAGAATGAAAGCATCATGTGAAAAGTCACTGTAGAGATTATCTACTATAAAATGGACAGAAAAAGAATAAGGGCTCTGAATATCAAACTGTCAATAAATCCAGATGACATACCATACAAACCATGCCATTTAACCATGTATGTATATCATGGCATTGAGGTATACACCATAAAATATATAATTAATTGCATGTAAATTAAACTTCAACAAAGTAGACTGAAATAAAAATTAAACAAAAGCCAGTCATCCTGTGGGTTCAATTATAAAATGTCTGTACTTACCATAATATATGGGTGTCCAAGTGTCTATATGAAATGGCATAGTATTTGCATAAAACCTATACACTTTCTTACACATTAAGTCACCTCTAAATTATTAGCAAATTTCAAGATGATATTGTTTACAGAGTTACGAGATTTGTGCATATTCAGAACAAATGTAAAAGGTCTAAGTACATTCTCAATCTGTACTTGGATGAGTATAATTGTTGAACCCCTGAAGGGATAACTGTCCAGGAGAGAGTGTTTCTGGCTCTCAACATAAGCAAATTCTTTACAAAATTCTACAGTAAATGTATCAGTACACTTTCAAAAATAATAAAAACAAGAGGCGCTGAGTTCAGAGCTCCAGCACCCATGTAAACACCAGCAATGAGGGGACAGAAACAAATTGGTCTCTGGAGCTCGTTAGCAAACTAATCTAGGTGAAAATAACCTCGGAGAGCTCCAGGGCCAGTGAGAGATCTTGTCTCAAAACAAAAAGATGGAAAGCAGTAGAGCAAGCCCAGATATATATATATATATATATATATATATATATGCACATACACACAAAGAAACACAAAATACATGTAAGATCTTTGTTCTAAACACAGTACTGATAGCTTCAACAGGATTCCAAGAGAACACACATAAATATCAGAAGAGGCTTGAGAAACAAGTTAATAATGTTTCAGACAGATATACATGAAACATTTTGTCAGAGATTTATAAGTCTTACATAACACAGCTGATATCCAGCAGTGCCTGGTGGACATCATCCCCAGGACAGAACTGGCACACCTTCTGAAAACACGGCATCAGGTTCCGTGACCAAGTGAGGCAATCGGAGTTTCTGGAAACAAGCTTGTTAACAGCTCTAAAATGACCTTTTCTTTACTTCCTTATTACAGACACATACAAAAATTGGAATATTTAAAAAATTGTTCTTTTAAAAACATTTTTATTATATTTCATTTATATAATGTATGTGTGCACATGTGCACAAACACCTGCGTCCACACATGCGTGCCATGGTGCAAATGGAGAGGTCAAAGGACAGCTTACAGGAAGGAGTCAGTTTTGTCTTTCCAATGCGAGGGATCTGTCAAATTCAGGTCTTCAGGCTTGGTGGCTAGAAACTCTACATGCTGAGCCATTTCATTGGCCCAAGTTCCTTTTTTTTTTTTTTTTCCTCAGTGCCTCAAGAGTTCAAAACAGTACTGGTCCACATTATATAATACCAGTACAAATTCTTATAAATAGCTGCTACTTGTTGCATAATTTTTGCCATGTAAAATTTTTGCATCTTCTATATTTAAAAAACATTTGAATATTTTTCTAATTTCTTTTAAATTTCAGAAGCAATTTCAACTGTTATTTCCACTCAGGATTTATTATTTCTTCACACACATTATTGCAATCTACAGTGTTTTTATTGTACTATGGACATCCAGAGTATTTCTTACCGTACTGATGCCGACAACAAATTATTTAGTTTTTTTAATGGAATACTATGTTGTAGCAGTTATACAATTATTATAATTACATTAATAAATTTTTCTTTAAAGTCACATATTAGTTATAATGGCAATTGCATGTGCCTAGAAAAATGAAGTTAATATAATTTATATTTCAATTCCCTTTGAGATGTTGAGATTAGATCAAATATACTCCTATGCACACAAACACACATGCACACAACCATTATGGAATATGTAGTATAGTATTGAAATACTATTTATCTTTACAGAGGTCAAATTAAAACTGTCTGGGGAACAAATGCATTAATTAAAGGCAAGATGAGGAGTAAGAGGAGGCAATGTGCATGAGGGTAATACACTTAAATAACTTGTATGATAACCTTGTATAATAAGGCAAAATAAACTATTATCTTTAATGTTAATAAAGTCAATTATTGCTTTGTGTTAACATTTAATACCTAACATGGTGATTTGTTCTAATCCCTTAATCAATTCAGTATTTCACTCACTGACTTCTCTGATCTAACACATTAATAACTTTCTAAACTACTGTCTAAGGAATAAACAGTGTGCTAAAGAAATGATAACTCAGAACTACTAGGGTTCTAAACCTTGGGCTTATGGATAGGCTTGTGAAGAGAACATTTTTCCTGAAGCTATCTCTAAATCTCTTCTCTGTGTCTTTCTTTGTCTCTGTCCTTTGAAGTGAGAACACATAACGTTGACACTGGCTATTTAAAATAGCTCCAAACACACAAAGTATTTGGGGAAATCAACAGGAATATGGAAAAGTAAAGAACAATTTATTGTCAAAAGAGAAACCATGTAAACATGCATCAGGCTTTGCAGTAACTATGCTCAGAGCTTGCTTGTGCTGAAGTCAGAAGTGTAGCCCCATGTAGCACAGAGCACATGATAAGCAACTGGATCTGCTGAAATAAAGATCTGCATGTAGAAATAGAGCAGGAAAGAAAATCACATAATGCAACTGAAATGGCACAGCCAAAAACTTTTCAAAGTGAGACCAAGAAAGATTCACATTACATATAGGTGCCATGTGATTGACAAAAGAAAAAGAAATATATAAAATATTTACTTCAAAGTCACATGCCTAATACTGGGAAGCAGTAGCCAAACTAGAAAAATTCAATGCACCAACTATTTTCCAAGGTACTAAAAAAATTAGGAAAAATTATTGGTAGATGTACAAAACAGTTTTAATACTATTAAAAACTTGTCAATATATAATAGAAAAGCAGAAATCCCCATAAAACCTTAAAATTTTACAAAAGAGTAAAACGCATGTTATAATATTCCTGGCCCATGCAATTTTCTGGCATTTCCTCCTGCAAAAAATTGTTTAAATTTTTCAACAAATTTCTTTAAACTTAAAGAAAATGTACACATGTGGTATACGTTAACAGTGTTTCACCAGCTTTACCTAGTCAGTGACCAAAAAACAAAAGCATTGAGAAAATATTTAAAACCACAAATCGTCTACAGTACAATGCATAGATTAAATAAATCACATACCCACTTACATGCTTATGTAACTATGCAGAGATAAAAATATATACAATATGAAAGGAGCTAAATTCTGTTACAGAAAGGAGAGTGGAAGGTTACCCACCCCCAACCCCCTGGACTGAGAACTCAGCTGACACGAAAGCCTGTGCCTGTCCCAGTCCACTTTCAGGCAGTCTGAAAAGCTGGAGAGTAAACACAGGTGTTTTAAACTGGGGCTGCTGTCACGGACAACCGCAAACACCCCGAACACTGATGTGGCAACGCCTCTTTCCCGCCCTCTGTGTTTTTAAAGCAAAGCCCTAAAAGAAAATGTCAAATGTTTCACCTTTCAACACCTCAGAATAAGTAAGAGCTTAAAGAATTGTTTCGCAAATCTCTAGTAAACAGAATATTCTATTCTGTGGATTTAAAAATAGCCAATTAAATAATAATTATATGAAATAAAAATTCTTAAAGAATTACTGCAACTCTCAAACTTACACTACTTTCCACTATGCATTAAAGTTATTTCTTAAGTTCCATGAGCAAAAAAATTTAATGATATTTACATTGCTTATTTTGTCACATGGTTTTGCAGAAAATACCCGATGCTTCTCCTTTTAATGTTCGGCACACAAATCAGTAATATTAAGAGAAAATTTCAATTAAAATAGTAGTAGTTTGAGAAAACTATGTTCTATTCATACCTAAAATTGGATTGCAAACGGTTACTTATGAAGAAAAATAGAAAAGAAAAAATAAAATCCCAACTTATTGCAAAATAAGAAATTCACATTGTCAAATGGAATCAATTTCTAACACTGAAATGTCAGCCTAGTCGCTGTAATTTTATGAAAGAGCTCCCCAAAAGCTGGCAATTCACTAGCAACTGACGGGTTACCACCTAGCTGATAAGCATAAAAACGAAAGCACAAGGAATTCTTCCACAATCATCAAAAAACCGATGTTGTTAGGAGAATCCAAGTATTTATCCTTTCCCAAAATTAATTTTGAAGCTTATTTTGGGAGCTCTCTAGCTAATCCCAGAATTTCACAATAATTATCTTGTGCAATTCATATCAGAGCTGTTCTACACAGTTACAACACTTGTGTATTTGATTATTCATCATAATACAGGAGTTTCTCAGTACTCTGATATTCTGAGGGAAAAAGCAGGAATAAACTTGAAAAACATATCAAGTAAGTTTCATCAGTGAGTACATTTTTGGAAACTTTCTTTTGATATATTTTTAAACTTTTGTTCTTTATAAAGATGTGAAGACTTGATATCCAAACTGCATTATACATGGCTTATGAGAGGTAACCAACAATAAACAGATCCAAAATCAAATAAACTTTTACTATCCTATAAAGATCCACCTATGTGTTGCCTCATCTCATGTTTGTAGGATATTGTATAGCATTAAGAGGCAAATAATATTAACATGTAGAAATTTAGAATTAAGTTTGACCATTGTCAATGGAGTCCACTGTGCATTGGTATTATAACACACACATGATACCTTCAGGCACAAAGGAGCAAGGGAAGGGCAGTGTGTCAGCCTTAGAAGTTAATTTCCTTGCTTTTGTTGGTTTATATTACCATCTAATATTATGTAAACAATCCGTTTCTAGGCAATTCATTTTTTCTCTGCCATGATGAGCTAAATATCTTTCAGCATATAAAAATCCAGCTTAAGACCAACAAAGGAGATGTCATTTAAAAATAAAACTCATAGAAATAGCAGATACACAACATTTGCTAAACTGGTGGAGTGTTATTTCTTATGCTTTACAAACTCTCAAGAGGTGAAAGTGAAATGAAATGAACATAATTTATTAGTTATAAATAATGCACCTTGGAATGTTCAGGAGTTGTTAATAGCCTGTCTCTATTTTTCAAAAAAATTCAGGAAGTACCCACAAATTTATGGATCTACGTAAAACTTGAAATAGTAAATAAAACAAAGTAAATTGAAAACGCTTAGAAGTAGATTCATAAAGAGAGCTAAAACCTGACCATCAAGTAACAGAGCAAAACTACAGTGAAAAACTCTACTTTTCTGTATCATATTGACTATTAATTTTGTTAACCTACAGCAACATTTGAAGTGAATAATATGTAACAATATCCTATTAAAATGATCACTTCTACGAAGAGAGGGCAGACTGTTTGATACCTTTTGGAAGTAAAACAATTCTAGACATAAAACCAGCAAGTAACAAAAAGAAGTGAAGGTTTAGTTAAATAATCGCGAACCTCAAACAGCACAGGAAACAGTACACTGTGTTATGCTAGAAACACTTTCACCAACAATAAAAGCAAGGTGTCTGACTGTGACATTATTATTGAAGTAGAAATAAAGGATCAGATATGTCACAGATCCAAGTACAGTTGTGGAAGATTCAAAGCTCAAAACTGAAAGCAATGCTACAAGTTACCTAAACTCCCTAAAACTGCAATTTATCAGAAAAGATTTTTAAAGGATTCAGAAATATATTTTAATAATATATTTAATAGGGACCAGAGAACAAAAATATTAGCAGTATGCTTTTGTATGAAAATTTAAAATTAAGCAATAAATTACAGGGTCTTAAAAAATCAGTATAAGTCAGTAGACAAGAGTATTTTCCAAGATGCCTTTTTTGTTTCAGTTAAAATTAAAATCCATGCTGTCTAATCCTTAGAGTCACTTTGTAATTAAGGGGATTTGATGAGAGACCAGGCACTGAATTAATGATAAAATTTAATATCTGTTTTAATGCATCAACATAACGGAAAAACTAACCAAAAGTGAACAACACAAGAAAGTCATTTTGTGCTAGTTGGCATATTACAGTTACATCAATTCATGAACGTTAGATTTTTTCAAAATAAGTGTACAGACTAAAGTTCTGCACATAAACTACATCATCAACTCAGCTTTCATATCAGCACACTAAAAAAATTAAAGATGTGTTCTTACTGAAAACCATACTACTAAATATAGTTACTTTTCTTGAAAAAAATTATATAATCTCTAATATTTCTGTATTACATCTCAAAAAACTTTATTCAGGTAAGATACATTAAATCTACTGGACAATCTAAGATTTTTAATATATATTATACTTTGAAAACAGTGTTTTTAAATACATCATGTTAGAGTCACTGTTTTTTAGACAACCATTGCAACTTTGCACTGTACTTTTCAAAGAATCACCATATGAACAGCACAACCGACAATTTAATATATCACTGTCCCCAGTCACTGCAGTATAACTTTGTGTGTAATTTGGTTACTGCAAACAGCTAAAACTGACAGGGGAAACTCATTTGACCAATTTCAAGTATTTTCTTCCAATTCTGCATTAAAATACCATGAAAGAAAAAAAAAGATATAAAATGAATAACATTATCAAATACTAACAGTAATCTAATAGATAAATCAGGTCAAAAATAAAATAAAAATTCTTTCTTCAGAGACTAAAGATTTTGTCATTCAGGTCGCTTTCACTTGCTTAGGTAGAGTTGTATTATTGTGAAGGGTGTTATTTCCCTAATTTCCTTTTCAGCCAATTTATTTATTTGTATAAAGAAGGGCTACCGATTTATTTGAGTTAATTTTGTATCCAGCCACTTTGCTGAAGGTGTTTATCAGTTGTAGGAGTTCTCTGGTAGAATTTTTGGGGTCACTTACATAGACTATAATATCATCTGTGAATAACGGCACAGTGACTTCTTCCTTTAAAATCTGTATCCCTGTCTTCTCCTTTAGTTGCATCACTGCTCTAGCAGAACTTCAAGTACTAATCGAATAGATACAGAGAGGGTAGGCAGTCATATCTTGTCCCTGTTTTTAGTGGAATTATTTTAAGTTTTTCTCCATTTAATTCATAGCAGCTTTATTCATAATAGCCATAAACTGGAAACAAACTAGATGTCCTCTCAGCTGAAGAATAGATAAAGAAAATGTGGTGTATTTGCAAAATAGAATACTACTCAGCTATTAAAAACAAGATGCAATTTGGAGGCAACTGGATCGAATAAGAAAATATCCCGAGTGAGGTAACCCAGACCTAGAAAGACACTTATAATATGTGCACATTTGTTAGTGGATATTAGCCATAAAGTACACGATAACCATGCTATAATCCACAGACCCAAAAGCTAAATAACAAGGAGGGCCCAGGGAAGGATGCTTGAATTTCACTCAGAAAGGGAAATACAACAGCCATCTGAAGTGGATGAAGAGAGGGGATTGGTGGAAGAGGAGGTGAGAAGGGTAATGTGGGTGTGGATCAGTGGGAAAGAAAGACAATGGGGAGGAAAACGAGGTTGGTGATCAGATGTGGAGAGAGTGCGGCTGAGGTGGGAAGGAAGACTAGGAGAGAGCACAGAAATTGGTGTTTCTCTAGGTTCATATCTGGGACAGGAGGGCCTCCTAAGAGCTTATGTGGGGGACCCTACCTGAGCTTCCTTGCAACTGGAGATATGGAGCCTGAAGTCACCATGCTTTATAACTAGAAGGGACTCTCAGTTGAAAAAGAAGGACACCAGGCCACCCACAAAACCTTTAACCAGAAATTTGTCTGGCCTACAAGAAGTGTAGAAATAAAGATGGAACAGAGATGGAGGGAATAGCAAACTGATTACTGGCCCAACTTGAGAGCTGCCTCATGGGAGAGAGTCAGCCACTGTCACTACTAATGCCACTCTGCTATGCTGCAGACAGGAGCCTAGCAGGACCGTCCTCTGACAGACTTCAGCAACTGATGGAAACAGATAAGAGACCCACAAGCCAAGGTCCTGGAGTTTTGTGGAAGACTAAGAGAAAGGATTGAGGGAGCAAAGAGGTCAAGTACACTAGAAGGAGACCTACAGTGTCAACTAAGGTGGACCCATGGGGGTACAAAAGACTGAACCATCAACCAAACACTGGACACCCTACACAGACTGCAGCTTGGTCATCATGTGGGTAGTCTAGCAATCAAAAGAGGGATTGTCTCTGACTCTGTTGCCTGCTTGTAAATCACTTTGCCCTAGCAAACTGCCTTTATGGCACAGTGGGAGAGGATGCACTTACTCCTGATTCAATTTGATATGCCAAGGTGCACTGATACCTCTTGGGGGATTCCCATTCCTGGAAAAGGAGAGGATGAAGGAAGGGGGTAGATAGGACTGGGAGAAGAGCTAGGCTTTGATTGAGTAATAAAGTGATTAAATAGATGATAGAGATAACTGAATGGATGAATGAATAGAGAAAAATACATTGTTGGAATCTGTTTTAAACAAAAAAATTCTATCACTCTAACAGAGGGATAATATCCAAAATATATAAAGAGGATACAGAAAATATAAAGAGGATCAAAGACCTCAAAATAAAACCAGACATACTAAAACAGTTAGAGGAAAAAGTGGGGAAGACCCTAGAACTCATAGGCACAGGAGACAACTTCCTGAACAGAAACCAACAGCACAGGCTCTAAGATCAACAATCAATAAATGGGACCTCATGAAACTGAAAAGCTTCTGTAAAGCAAAGGACACTGTCATCAGAACAAAACGAGAGACTGGGAAATGATCCTTACCAATCCTACATCTTACAGAGGGCTAACATCCAGTATATATAAACAACTCAAGAAGTTAAAAAGCAACAAATGAAGTAATCCAATTAAAAAATGGGGTATGGAGCTAAAAAGAGAACTCTCTGTAGAGGATTGTACAATGGCAGAAAAACACTTAAAGAAATGCACAACGTCCTTAGCCATCAGGGAGATGCAAATCAAAACGACTCTGAGATTTCACCTTACACCCAACAGAATGGCTAAGATCAAAAACTCAAGTGACAGCACATACTGGAGAGGATGTGGAGAAAAGGGAACCCCCCTCCATTGCTGGTGGGAATGTAATCTTGTACAACCACTCTGGAAATTTGGCGCTTCCTCAAGACCCAGTTATACAACTCCTAGGCATATATCCAAAAGAGGCTCAAGTACACAACAAGGAAATTTGCTCAACCACGTTTGTAGCAGCTTTATTCATAATAGCCAGAACTTGGAAAAAAACAGATGTCCCTCAACTGAGGAATGGATGCAGAAATTGTAGTACATTTACCCAATGGAAGACTACTCAGCAATTAAAAACAAGGAAATCATGGAATTTGCAGGCAAATGGTGGGACCTGGAAACTATCATCCTGAGAGAGGTATTCCAAAAGCAGAAAGAAACACATGGTATATACTCGCTTATACAGAACTATAAGATAGGATAAATATACTGAAATTTATACACCTAAAGAAGTTAAGCAAGAAAGTGGACCCGGGGTAAGATGATCAATCCTCACTTAGATAAACAAATGGGATGGACATTAAATGGAGGAGAAAACAAGCAACAGGACAGAACCCTACCACAGGGGGCCTCTGAAAGTCTCTAACTAGCAGTGTATCAAAGCAGATATTCAGACTCACAACCAAACCTTCTATAAAGTGCAGGGAATCATATGAAAGAAGAGGGAGTTAGTAAGACTTGGAGAGGACAAGAGCTCCACAAAGAACAATAGATCAGGGCACAGGGGTCTTTTATGAGACTGTTTCTCCAACCAAGGACCATGTATGGATATAACATAGAACCCCTGCTCAGATACAGTCCACGGTAGCTCAGTATCCAACTGGGTAACCTAGTAAGGGGAACAAGGACTATTTCTGTCATGAACTCAATGGCTGGCTCTTCGACCCTCCTCCCACCCCCCTGATGGAGGAGCAGCCTTGCTCAACCCCAGAAGAGGACATTGCAGCCAGCCCTGAAGAAACCTGATAAGCAGAGTCAGATGGAAGGGGAGGAGGTCCTCCCCTATCTGTGGACTTGGAAAGGGGTAGGGAGGAGTTGAGGGAGGGATGGGGAGAGTGGGAGGGAATGAAGGAGAGGCTATGTCTAGGATACAAAGTACATAACATGTGATTAATATAAAAATAAATAATTAAAAAAGAAATAAAAATTGCACAAATAGTTCCCATGCACTCAAACCTGACATTTCCCAAAAGATAATATTTTCCCCAACTGTGATATAAAATCTAAATCAGGACACTGATACTGTGGACAAGACCCATGCTTATTCTAGTTACATCAGTCTTACAAACATGTGTTTCTGTGGTATGTGTCTAGTTCTGCTCATATCTGTCACATATAAACTGATGTCTGCTATCAAAACAAAGATATACAACTGTTCTCTTACCACAAAGATTACTTGTACAACTACTTTTTTGTTTAGATATATAATTATTTTATATTCATAAAATGATTTTGAAATTTATTGCTGGAGAAATTCTCAGTTTATATATTTACTCAAGTTTTATTTGTAGTTTTCATATTAAGAAAATATTACAGTATTGATAAAGCTATATAAAAATTAGAATCACAAGATTTTTACTAAAACCCTTTTTTCTCATTACTGATTTTCCTATTTCATACCAAAGTAATTTCACACTGTTTCACTGTTAGCACAACTTTCTGATGAAATAAACTGAATCATATATAAGTTAAAATTTCCAGATACTGAGATACATTATAACTCGACATAAATTAAAGCAGAACTATTTCTTAATACTCATGTTATTTTAAGTTATTTCCCTGATTTAAGTATTACATACTCAGAGAGATTCCAATGGCTTTGATACAGATTTGTTAGAAAATAATATTACATAAAATTTGTGTGGTAATCACTCTTGTAGTAAAATGTATTCAAATTCCCAATTTGTTAAAGTGTGAACTCTCATTATACAGCTTAATATGTGAGATCAGACTGAACCTAAGTGCATGCATTTAGGACTCAGTTCCTAGGACTTCATTCCTTCCTAAATTAAATTCATTATCTTGGATGACTATTAAGAAAGCCAAGTAGACACAGAGTCTGATTCATTTTAATATATGCTATTTTTTATTATTAATCTATTTTTTTGTTATCAATCACAAGTTAGGTACTTTGCACCCCAAGCATAGCCCCCTCCCTCCTTCCCTCCAAACATCCCCAACCCTCCCTCATCTCCTCCCCGCCCCCTCCAAGTCCACCAACAGGTGAGGACCTCTTCCCCTTCCATCCAACCCCAGCTTATCCTGTCTCCTCAGGGCTGGCTGCAATGTCCTCCCCTGGGATCTAGCCAGTCTG
>JAQQSO010004622.1:0-12636 GCA_028658305.1 Pachyuromys duprasi | reverse complement strand
AAAATGTTAAACAACCGAAATGAAAGTTGCATATCTGTGTTTTACATTTTCCTATACATACAGTTTTTCACCAGTGTCTACATCAAGCAGTATTGTTATTGTGGTGTTGGTATGCCTCTGATTTACAAAACAATGAGTGGTAAAGCAGATAAAATTTCTGAAAACTATAATAATTGTACTTACATACCTATACTAACAACACCAAAGTATTTATAAGGGAAGATCAAAGAGAAACACTGATATAATTAATAGCTATACTTGATTTCTCATTTAATTCTGATCACTTGAGAGTTGTGTTCAGAAATTTCCCTCCTTTAGTGCTAGATAAATGGTTCATCACCAGGGCCACTTTCTGACCCTCTAGAAAACACAGTTCCCAGCACTGAGGGGCTTATAGTTGCCTTAACTCTAATTCCAGAACTCCATTCCTCTGACCTCCATGACACCTGCATAACATGTGTACATAACCATCCACCCAAAAACACATGTGTACGTATAACCAAAAATAATAAAACTGTGATGGAATTATCTCATCTGAAGCATAAAAACACAGTCAAGAGATTGCCTTTCTTGAGTAATAAAAAAGGTATTGCTGATGAAAAAAAAAGATTTCAGAAGTCAATAGGTATTTGGAAAAACCTTCAGTACTGAAAATATTTTGACTCAAGAAAGTGAAAATAGTGCAGCTTGATAAAGCCAGAAAGACCATTTGCAATGTCTAAATCAGAGAAATGTTCATTGTAAATGTAGCTGGGATGTTGTTCTGAGGCAGTAGTCGATGGGGTCACGTGTTGCTTCTAGAGGTATAAGTCACTGCTTACTAGCCCTCCACACAGCCAATCAGTTATAGCTTTGGCTAGTATTCTTAGTCCTTCAAACATATTGTGAACAAAAACCCCACTAAATATTAAATATACCTTATCTACTTACATATTTATTTTCAAAATTTATCAAGAGTAGAAAAACAAATATTAAATATAAAAGTCAGTATTTGTCAATGCCTTGATGCTTACAAAATGTGGAAGTGCCACATGTAAAGTAGCATTTGCATAAATCCATGTTGCATAAGAAGAGATGAGGATAAAAAATTAGCTACTTTGTTAAAAATATGGTAGTTTCTAAAAAAAATGAATCCTTGTTTGATTTTGAAAACTGTTAGTATAATATTGATTTCACAACTCTAATTTTAAAGCAACTTAAGAACTTACACACTTACAAAGAGAAATGTGTATTTTAATATGTTTTGCATTTTGCTATTATTTATATATGTGTGTATACAATATTTTGGTCTATGTATTTTCTCAAGAACTCACTCTCATTACTTAGCCATATGTCTTGAAATTTTATTTCCTTTTCTTCACATGTATCTTAAGTGTGAACAGCTTTGTATTAACTGGACCATAAGCATCCCATAATACTCATTTATTCAGTAAAATGTAATAGACATTAGGATTTCTGTGACACTTTTGTTTCTATACAAACATGACTATCTTCTACCCTATATACAAAAAATCACATGGTTGGATTGTCAATACTTTTAAAAATTTTTATTAATTATACTTTATTCACTTTGTATCTCCCTTGCAGCTCTCTCCCTCCTCCCCTCCCAATTTCTACTTTCCTCCCCCTTCTCCACACATGCCCCTCCCCAAGTCCACTGGTAGGAGAGGTCTTCTTTTCCTTCCTTCTGATCCTATTCTATTAGGTCTCATCAGGAGTGGCTGCATTGTCTTCCTCTGTGGCCTGGTAAGGCTGCTCCCCCTTCACAGGGAGGTGATCAAAGAACAGGCCAATAGTCATGTCAGAGACAGTCCTGTTCTCATTACTATGGAACCCACTTGGACATTGAACTGCCATGGGCTACCTCTGCGCAGGGGTTTTAGGTTATCTCCATGCATGGTACTTGGTTGGAGTATCAGTCTCAGGAAAGACCCCTGTCTGTGCTCAGATTTTTTTGGTTCTGTTGCTCTCCTTGTGGATTTCCTGTCCTCTCCCAGAAGCAAAAAGACACACATGGTATATACTCACTCATATAGACATATAATATAGGATAAACCTACTAAAATCTGTACACCTAAAGAAACTAATCAAGAGGGAGTACTCTTGCAAAAAATGCTCAATCCCCATCCAGAAAGGCAAAGAGGATGGACATCAGAAGAAGGAGAAAACAGGGAACAAGTCAGGTGCCTGCCACAGAGGGCTTCTGATAGACTCTGCCTTGCAGACTATCAAAGCAGATGCTGAGACTGGTTTGGTGTAACCAACACCTCTCTAGAGCTCTCTTATTTTCCAACTTCAATCATCTTATTCTTTAGAATGAACCCTTTACTCTTCTTCCTTCCAGGCTCCTCATGCCATTCGTTGTTTTTGTTCTTGTTTCTGTTGTTTTTGTGTTTTAAAAACCCTTAGTCATTTTCAAAAGGAATTCCCTTCTACTTCTGGCTTATTCCTCTAAGATGTCCCAAAACTGTATTCATTTTTTTCAATATATGTTAGATTTACTGCTTGATTTATTAAATCTGATCACTTCGTTTTACCCTATCTTTCACGGGGTAATGTTGTCAGTTGCAAACTGATTGACAGCTGAACTAATAAAAACATCTATTTTGAGTTCCCTTAGAAGTGCATGGGAAATCTCCCTTCAAAATTTTGATCAGAGAAGGTCCAAGAGTGCCTCAAAGCAACTATTGACATTGCCTTTAGTTAGGTCTCAGAACTTGAAGGTAAAACCCTGTTGTTGAAGACACTGCATATATCAGACACAGAACTTGGCAGAACTGAGCTGGAACTGATCTAGGAGCTCTGTTCCGGAACACCTCTCCTTAAAGCATCAGAAGATGTTATGTAAGCTGCCAGGGCTTCTCACCTGGCAACAAGAGTATCAGCATCAGACATTCTGTCTGTGCGGAGCCTCTAGGAAGTCTTAAGGTTTCATAACACTCCATTATTTTTAATTAAATAATTACCTAAATATCTACAGTGTTATACTGTGTAATTAATTACATGAATTGCATCCATTATATTTCCAGTAATTATTCTGAAATCATTCTTTATATCTAACTCAAAGTTTGGATAATATGACCGATGTCCAACCCCCACTTTCTTCCACTCTCTCCCACAGAAACAATGTTTTCTTCTCAAATTTTGAGAGTTTGACTTTCAAGCATTTCACAACTGAGGGAAATTCAGCAGTGATTGGCATTTTTAAAATGGCTTATTTCTCCAGTCTCAACTCTGCTGTTTCATTCAAAAATGTTTTTTTTTGTTTTATTAAAACACTAGCATTATACTGTGTATGTACTCCATTTTCTTTTCTGTATTCATCCATGGATATACATTTAGGTTGATTATGTTTTTGATACTGTGATTAATCTTACAGTACACATAGGAGCAGGGTTTTATTACCTTGTGTCTGTGTCTTTAAGTGGAAATGCTGTATGACAAAGTAAGTTGGATATCAAGGATTTTTGTTTGTTTCTTTGTTTTCAGAATCAATGTGTTGTTGCCTATAACAGCTGTACCAGTTCACATTACCATGTACAGCACCTCAGGGTTCCCTTCTTTTACATATTCACCAATACTGTGCCATCATTTTTGTAATAGTCATTGTAGCATGTGAGGTGCCCATTTATTACTATTGCATTTCTCTGGTGAGCAGAGATGAAGGTGTTTGTTGGATGCTATGGACTATTTGTCTATCATCTTTGGAGGAATGTCTGAAATCCAGGTCAACATTTACTTTGTCATCTGCGCTTATGGTTCTACATGTATAAATTCATTTCCAAATCCACTGTTTGGAAGAATCTCTACTCTTCCAAGATTTTCATAGGTTTGATTTGTATTTGTGGACTTTGGTCAATTTCTTAAAGAAATGTATGAAAGTACAATTTTAAAGGTTTTAATTGTTTTCATTTTTAATTATGTGTATACATGTGCATGTCTTCCGCAGCTACAGTTCCAAATATGGGCATCTTAGAAAACATGAGACCTTATCTCTAAAGAAAAAAAAAAGGAACAAAAGGGTTTACATGGGCGTGTGGGTGTCTATTTGTAATGGGTGGAAAACCTGTCTTACTTGTATGCTGTGTCTGGTGTGAGGAATCAGAGCTACACATTCCCTGATTAACTAGAAAATAAAAATTCTGTCTGTAACTCAAGATTTATTTTCGTCAAAGACAAAGCTCTCAGCCTCTTCTGTTTCCTCCTTGAAACATTGCTGGCTGTGATGTGACACCACAGTGTTCTATCTCTTCTTTCTTATGTTATACTCTGTTTGCAAGCATAACTGGATGAGAGTAGGCCTTCTAGTCGTTTCTGTGCAAAGAACGCATAGAAATAAGAATTATTGTAGGGGTGGGGGAATCTCCCCCATTCTCAGGAATAGGAGAAAGAGGATATGGGTTGGAGTATGGGACTGGGAGGAGAGGAGGGAAGGGCCTATGACTGAGATGTAACTTGAATTAATTAATTCAAAAACAGAAATTTACAAAAATATAAAGTCACACACTCACTAGAATCACCATGAAAATAAACATTCATACAATGCCCAAATGATTTCAGAATCAGATTTTAAAAAATAGTTTCAGAATATGTTTGTCTTTAAGTCACTCAAGAGTTTGGGAAGTTTATTGAGGTTCTTTTTCATATCTTCTTTAAGCTCCCATGAAATGCTGGGGAGATTGAAAACTGGCACAGTTACTATGAAAATAGTGTAATGATATCTCAAAAATCTAAAAGTTTATCTACTACATGACCCAAATATACCTCTCTTTGGCTCAAAAATGTAGACGTACTGTTCCCTACTCAGTTTCTCAATCGTGTTCACTGTTGCTTTATCACAATAGGTCATGAGTGAAAATAACCTAACTGTCCTTGAACTGATGAATGGATAATGAAAATGAAGTACAAGATTCACAATGGAATTCTATTCAGCTTTTAAGAAAATGAAATCATAAAATTTTCAGGTAAATGCATGCATGCAACTGGAAAATATTTTATGGAATGGTATAACTTACACCCACAAAGACAGCAGGGCGTATTCTCTGTTATTTGTGGACCTTAGCTCTGGGTATTTTAATATATGTAGATTGATGTAACAACTGAAGCCAGGTGAGTAGAAAGGGACCATGAGGAGAGAAGGAGAGAAGAAAGTCTAGAGGGGCTGATAGTAGAATGGTGCTATGAATGGAGGAATGGAGTAACTCTGGGTTCAGGACTATCAGGGGAGGGGAAAGGTGTGTCATAGAGAGGGGAATGGGGTAAAGACACAGAAATAAGAGTAATGAGGTTTAAAAACGCCATGGGGAAACATCTATTTTGAGTTCCCTTAGACGTGTGTGAGAAATCTCCCTTCAAGTTTTTGATCAGAGAAGGTCCAAAAGAGCCTCAAAGCAACTACTGACATTGCCTTTAGTTAGGTCTCGAGAACTTGAAGGTAAAACCCTGTTGTTGAAGACACTGAATACATCAGACACAGAACTTGGCAGAACTGAGCTGGAACTGATCTCTCTGCTCTCTTCCTGAACACCTCTCCTTAAAGCATCAGAAGATGTTATGTAAGCTGCCTGGACAGAAAAGCAATCAGTAGTCCCACTCAGATTTACAATACTGTAAACCACAGTAATGGTCAGGATGTCCAGACATCCTCAGTGGTGAGACAGTGGCACTTTCACCTCAGGAAATTCTAACAGCTTTACTGGGCTTCAGGCTCAAGAATATGAGTGAATTTATCTCTGGTAATAGAAATCTAGTCAACTACCTATAGCTAGAGAGGTCATAGACCCCACAGGAAAACTGCTCCTGACACTTTCCTAAACTAATATAATTACTAACTGTATTCTAGGTACGTGTCCTTGTTCCCACAGACAAGTGTGGCTATCATCTCTTATCAAAGAACTTTCTCTTGCAGTAGATGGAGACTATTACCTAGATTCACAACTGGTCAAAATACAGAGCATCCAAGGCCCAACCGATGCATCTACAACACAGTCCCTGAGACAAATGTTAGAAGTCCCTAACAGATTTCCAATAAATGTACATCTGTTTCAATGTTAAACCGAATCATTTATATGTCTGTCCATTTCTTCCTTAAGTCAGCAATTAGAAAGTTTTAATATTTGACTTTCTTATCAGATAGCAGGTTTTAACTACCCATATGGGACAATCAGAGATGTATGGCACATTATAGCATATATTTTAAAACAACAACAACAACACACACACAGACATATGTATTCCTAAATTCATGAGTACAACCTACTTGGTCTATATCATGTTACTTTATGTATGTTTGCAAGGGCTTGCCATTTGGTATTAGGTAATCAATTTGTGTGCTATTCCCTGGGGAAGAATATTATTAAGGAAGTCTTTTATTTTTGATAGTTTATTATAAATACTAATAAGAGAGTGAGCATATTCTACACACTCGAGAAAAACTACACGGAGGAATCTGAAAGGAATTATTGACTAAGAATTTCAGGCTAATGTGCCATCTCACCTTCTCCCATGAAGATTCCTGCTTCCTGTTTCCATGCCACTCTCTCCATCAGTGCCCTGTCTTAATCCTTGAGTAGACTCAACATATTCACCATCTCCTAACCTCCTCTCATTAAATGGCTGTTCTTTATCCTAATACATCGTGGTTGCTTCACAGCAGTATTCAATAACAAATCATATACCACGCTTTCTCAATTGTGGTACTTTCTGGCTTCACAAGTTCTCTGATCTACAAACATCAATTCTGACCTCCCAGGGTTTTCTCATGAATTCCTAAGTTTCAATAAGTGGTAGTCCTTCCTTGGACCCCAAATACTTTGAACATAACACATCTGTTATATACTCTCATATCATCTATTTCTTAACTTTTGTCCTTAGCCATCTTAAATTCATGGCACATCATGTTTTTAATGTAGTTTGAAGTTCAATGCCGTACTTCCTTTCACTTGTAATTGCTCAAATCCTAGTTTAATCATTTGATTTGTCTATTCCTATTACTGTATACATGTTGAGGTTAAACCAAGCAGTCATGTGTCTGTGTGTTCCTATTCAATGACAAAAGGATGTTATTTAGTTCCAGGCAATATACTATGAGATGGAGCAACATTTATCTCAACGACTAAAGGACATAACCACAGTGTGTGTGTGTTTTCTTTTCCAATACCACTTAATTTGTTCTCTTTGTTACACAATGCTAATTAAGATACAATATTCAATAATACCTATGATCAAAGACTCAAACCAAAATAAAAATTTTCAAACTCACTATTTCCCTAATCTTGCTTTCACCCCATTACTCCACAAGAATGAATGTGTTAAAACTCATGTATTCATACTGCTAAACTAAATGAACTATCCCTAGTTTCCTTTTACTCAACATAAAAGGAGAAGTCTGTAATTATTGGTGGGATTATTTTTCAATTTTTGGAACTCCACTTTTCTGAGTTCCTGGTTCCTTTCAACACTCTGTAGTGAGCCAGAATGGACTGTTGATGGACATCTGTTTCCACATTTATACTTCTCTTTTAGCTGTCTGATTACCTCAAACGACAATAAGAGTGGGCACAAATGAGTCCCAAGGATCACAGTGCTGAGTGGCCTGGTTTGTTTTACTGGAGTCATTTCTCCAGGATTCAATTCCTTTCCTCTCCTTTGCTCCCATGTTACCCAGGGGTGGGAGATGGGAGGGCTCATCCAATCTTACGGTTTTGAGCATCGCTGACAGCTTCAAAATCCATCTTGATAATTCACAGATCTCCCAACTCTTGACTATCCAGTTGCTTACTCACCATTCTCCATTTCCTTTGGAAGTCTCATCCTAAACCTGCCTCTATTGTGGAGATGGTTAGAGGCTAGTCTTAGTCTCAGCTGATAATGTCAGAAAAAAAATAGTTTAATCACTAGTTCTTTTATTTATGTTAAAAACTCATAATCAAGTGAATTTACCTTTGTAATAGAGTTCAGTCATAATACTGCTTATATTGTTATCATTCAGATTTGTTTTACTGCACATTTCCCCGGGGATTACCGCAACAGTTTACCAACTTCTTGAAATCATACCTCTTTGCTTCTATCCTTTACTATCAGGAAAAAACAGAAACACAGACAATGAAATTTATCTGTCTGAAGTTAAAAGTAACTATGTTTTATTTACGATGAGGTGATGGGGTGGTGGTAGCAGTGGTGGTAGTGGTGTGTGTGTGTGTATGTGTGTGTGTGTGTGTGTGTGTGTATGTGTGTATGTATGTGTGTGTGTTTGTGTGTGTATGTGTGTGTGTATGTGTGTGTATATGTGTGTGCTTCGATATACACTCATAAAGATCTCAGTGCCCCTTGCTGAGTCAGTTTTCTCCTCCTGTTGATATAACCTTTTTATGTTGGTTCCTGGTTTAAACTCAGAGCATCAGGCTTATGCAACAAGCACCTATAACTGCAGAACTACACCATAAAATAAGAGTCTGTAGTTATGAGCATGCACTGGTAATTCAGAGACACCAACTCAATTCCTAGCAACAATAGATGGCTTACAGTATCCTATAATGTCTAGCTCCAGAGAGTCCAACACCCTCTTCAGACTTCACAGTAATGTGCGTGCACACATGCCTGTGTATGTGCATGTACAAATACACGAACACACACACTATTTAATTTTTAAGTTAATATAAAATGATTAAGTTAGAGGAAAATTAGGACAAAGAGATAAGTTGAAAAAATTCAAGAGACACTGAAGACACTAAAAATTATATTTTTCATAATACATTATATCTGTTGAAGTTGAGAAAGAACACTAGCCAATAATTACTCATTTTTTTAAATAAAAGAAAGAGAGATGAATAGTATTTAACAGGAACTAAATATACTTTAAAGACAAGAAATGATTTTTAGTGTTTCTGCTTAGGGATATGTCCAAATGACATCCTCTGTGGCCTAGTCAGTGTACAGATGTCATTGGTAACTTGAGGTAAATCTACAAACATATTTTAAATACTTCATACTTAACCAATCAAAGCCACTGTAACTTGGAACATATATCTTCTTATTGGATTATAAATACACTATTATATGGGGAAAACAAGTAGGAATTTTTGGTCTTGCAATAACTTATGATTTTAAAAAATGCAACTAATTGATATAGCTAAATAAAAGAAAAAATAAATAAAATATAGTATGCATAAAGGAATATTATGCATCAGTAGATAAAAATGTAATATCACCTGTCTTTCTATCTATCTGTCTTTCTATCTACCTACCCACCAATTCATCCATCCATCCATCCATCCATCCATCCATCCATCCATCCATCCATCCTCATGTTAAAAAAGCAAGAATAAAGCAAATAAATAAAATTAGAAATGTGGGTATGCAATATTAGACTATGTGGTTGCAGTACATAGAACTTCTTTAATTTTCATAGTTCAATCTGATAGAAGACCTAATTAAAATAAAACAGTTACTTTTAAATGTAGGTAAATACAGTATTGCAAGGATTGTGATGGGAACAAGGAATTGCACTGTACAACGATTGTGTATTAATTAATATGATTCATTTAAAATGCACAGACAACGTATATTATGTCCAACTCAAATTTTACATTAACATTGGATCTCAAGAAAAATACAAAATGTATATATTATTCTAAAAGATACACATTTGCACCTCTACCATCTCACATCCGTTCAGCTGTCTCTGTCCTTTAATGTGCTCAAACCAAAATAGTACCACACTGCTGCCTTCATTCATTAAAAATGTTCAGCACAGATCCTCTTTCTGATGTTTTGTTTGTGGATATTCTCACCTCAGACACCCGCAGACTCTCTGTGTCTGTCTTTATATTAACTCAATCATCTTTTCTGAGTGATGCCAGGTTGACCACTCTATCCAAGCTCTCTTCAGCTCCTCCACTTCTGAAATGTTTATTCATTACTACTGACTGAACAGCATCACCATTTGGCGTATTAACATTTTATTTATTTTATTTCTGTTTTTCTTCCCTCTGCACCTCAGAGGACAAGCTTATTTCTGTAATCTCAGGGCTTCCAACAGTACCTAAGACATTGGTTCTCAACCTTCCGAAGGCTGTGACCGTTTAGTACAGTTCCTCATGTTGTGGTGACCACCCCCCAACCATAAAATTATCTTGCCACTGCTTCATAACTGTGATTTTTCTACTGTTATGACTCTTAATATAAACATCTGTGTTTTCTGATGGTCTTAGGCACTGCATGTGAAAAGGTCTATAGACCTTCCATGTTGAAAACTGCTGGCCTAGCATATGGTAGGCACTGAAAAAAATTTCTTATGTCAATAGATTTTAGATTTTTCATCAAGTAAATACTTCAAGTTTTTCTAGTGAAGGATTTATACTGCCCAGCACAATGTAAATTACACTCAGGTGGTGCGGTTGTGCTGGACTCATCCATTTTTAAAAACTGTGTGGAAATCCTAAACACCATGATGGAAGGAAGCTTTGTTTTTCCTCTTCCCAGGTTGAACCACATAGCGTTTAATGAAAGCTCATATTTTAAGAGACAAATGGGTCAATAATATAGAAACAGAGGCATCTGGCTTAGACCTCATGCTCAATTTTTAATCTCCCAGAATCCTAACTGTCAAGCTCTCAAATACTATACAGCTATTCCTAAAGACGAAGTCTGAATGTTTTCAGTCATAACTCATTACATTTAAAGAGCACTAGCAAATAAAGTGCACTGAAATTAAACTCACTAATCATTAACATCTACTGCTAGTAGGTAAATCTGAAAGGTTTGTGTTTGTGTGTAAACTGGTATTATAAAACTTGTATTAAAATACATGTATATACAGTGTGCATAATTTAAGCACATATTTAAAGATTCTAATCTTTGTTCTGAATTCCTTCTGTGATTGGTTTCAAGCTGACAAAGAAGCAGGTGTTTTCACTCCTCCATCCATCTCTTTGGGGATCCTATTGTTAGGTGGCATCTTGATTTTTTTTCTCTTTTTGGTGGGGGGGGATCTTAGTCTGAGTAAAAGGCAGACAGTCTTTTTTTTTTAATCTTTTTATTTCACCTACCAATCCATGAAAAATAGTCATATTGTATCTTAAACAATCTATCTTTAAGTCTCTCTACCTAACCCAATCTAGAATGTGTTGCAGGGCACTGGCTCTTGTGGCAGACCCCTGTCTGCTCGAACAGTGACCCAGGGGTGTCTTCATGAGGCCTGTGCTCTCTGAAATCCCTTGATTGCTTTCCTTTTTTACAGTTAATTACACTTTATTCACTTGGTATCCCCCCATAAGCCCCTCCCTCCTCCCCTTCCAATCCCACTTTCCCTCCCCCTTCTCCACACATGCCCCTCTCTTTCTTTTTTTATTTTCTTTTTTTCCTCAACTTTTATTCCTCTCTCACACAGGAAAGAAAGAAAGAAAGAAAGAAAGAAAGAAAGAAAGAAAGAAAGAAAGAAAGAAAGAAAGAAAGAAAGAAAGAAAGAAAGAAAGGCCTTACCAGGTTATCTATTTAACATAGGAACCATAAGACTGGGCACAATCCCTCCTATCACAGCTGAATGAAGCAACCCAATAGAAATGGGTCCCAAGCACAGGAAAAAGAGTCAGAGACTTCTCCACCACCTCCATTCCCATTGTTGAACGTCCCACAAGAACACTAAGCTAGACATCCCTAAGGTATATAGGACCTAGCTCAGATGCACAAAGGGTCTCTGTTTGTCCCTTCAGTCAGTGTCTGTGAACCGCTATGAACCTTGCTAACCTGAGTCAGATGCTCCTGTTCTTATGTTATCTTTGATGCTTCTGGCTCCTACAATCCTTTCTAATCCTTTTTTTTATGAGGGTTCCCCTAGCTCTGACTAGTGTTTGGCTGTGGGTCCCTGCTTTGCTCCCATTAGTTTCTGGATGACACACCCCTCTGATGACAGATAATTGATAGCTGGCTTAGGCACTGATCTATGAATATAGTTGAATATCAATAGGAATAATTTCATGTTAGATTATATCCTGTGTCTCTGGACTATCCTACTTCTGGCTCTTGGCTCTCCAGGAAGCGTCAGGCATTGGCTCCCTCTCATGGAGTGGGCCACAAGTTGGACCAGTCATGGGTTGTCCACTTTTACAAGTTCTGAGTCACCATTGCCACAGGGCAGACTTTCAGTTGAAGGTTTTATGACTGGGTTGATGTCCCAGTTCCACTGCTAGAAGTCTTCCCTGGTTATAGAAGATGGCAGTTCAGGTTCCATATCCTACATTACTAGGAGAATTCTGAGGATCACTCTCATAGATTCCAGGGAGTTTTCTGCTGCAGTAAGTTTCTATATCACCCAAATGCCCCGCAACACCAACAGTTCAGGCACTAAGGTCAACAATTGCTATCCATGGAAGGTGGAAGGCAGGAGGATGACAGGGAGGAGAGGTGAGAGAGAGGGACTCTGAAGAGAGGAGGCAGAGGAAGCTGTGATCATGATGTTAAATAAATAATTAATAAAAAGAAACATGGCTGATTGCATTTCCCTATTATGACTTGAGCAACTTTAAACACAGATGAGCAGGTATCTTTGTGATAGGCTACAGAGTCATTTGGATATAAGCTCTCAAGTGGTAGAGCTGGGTCATATGGCAGGGCAAGTTTTAGTCTTTTGAGAATATA
>JAQQSO010004621.1:0-12638 GCA_028658305.1 Pachyuromys duprasi | reverse complement strand
CAATGGTGGTTCTTCTATTTTTATTTTTCCCACTAGTGACAGCCTGACCTTGCTATCCAGTGTATTTTTCTTTAATTTTTAATTTTATGCCAGAAGCATCTAAAAGGTATATGTGTGTGTGTAAGATTTTTCTTTGGGGGCTCACATTGTACACTGAAAACAAATTCAAGTAGCTTATTAGAGTTCACTGTTTCTAAATTGGACATTTGTGAGCCTCCACTTCATTCAATGTTGCACCAAAATGCTGTCCCCTTGCCCTAGGACAGGTTCTAATCATTCTTCTGGTCTCATCTTTTCTTCAGGACTTAGTTGAACAAGAGGAACTTTGGTGTTAGAGAAGAGGCACGTAGCTTACAAAGTTTCTCCCATTAAAAATAAGAGTTCTCATTTCTATATCATTTTTATATCATGAAGGACATGAGGTTCCTAATTACATTATGCACTGACAAAGTTCCACACATGGAGGAGGTAACCACCACAGGATTTCATTTGTGATCATGTAGCATTAAAGCCAATACATTGATTTGCTACACTGCGTGGTTCCCTATCTAGCAGGGAAATGCATACTGAAGAGTTAATCAAGGGGATTATACAATCAAATGCAAACCAAAGGCCCTCAAGGGGAGCTGAGTTGCAGCAAGAATGGATACAGTAAAAATAAAAACTGACATTAGTAAATGCCCATTTTCAGATGTTTAAAAGTAAAGAAAGACATAAAAAAGAGAAATGAATTTCTTTCTCTTTTTGTCTCCTTACCTAACTCTGAAGTCTTTTGTTTTTTCCCCCACAAGTTTTTCTTGTTTACTTCCTGGAAGTTATAAAACTTTATGTATTTAATGTATCTATTTTTTTTTCTTTATGGCTTCTGGGAGAATTTATTTTCAAGCTAAAAATATTCTCTAAAGAATCATTTCAAGCTGTTATAATTGTAACACAGGGTGCATGTCAACGTATTTGGAGCCACATAATGGCAGGAGTTTCTGTGTCCAACTAATCCACCCAGTAAAGGAGGGAGTGAACTGAAAAGATATTTTCAAAAGGAAATTGCCCATAAGTAAAATAAATTAAAGATGTTCAGTATCTTTAGTCACCAGTAAAAACAAATCAAAACTACTTTGAAGTTGTATTAGCCCAGTCAGAATGGCTATCATAATAAAACAGAACCCCCAAGTCAATGGTGTTGCGGATATAGGAGAATGAATGGTTCTTATATAGGCCTCTTCGGAATATAAACTAGTCCAGCATGAATAGAAATGAATACAGAGATTCTTTAAGAAACTACAAATAGAACTACTGTATAATTCAACTGCACCATTCTTAGGGGTATATCTATAATAATCAAAGTCAGTATGTAATATACATACATGCACCCCAATCTTACTTGCTCTATTAATAATAGCCAAAATGAAATTAGTGAGTGCCCACCAATGGATAAATAAAATGTCACACACACACACATTAGTTATTATTCAGCTATAATGTAGAAAGAGGGATAGCTCAGTCCTGAAACTCTTTCTAGAATATGCAAAGCCCTCAGATTAATCCCCACAAATAACAACAGCTGCAACAAAACTCCAAAAACACAACAACAAATATGAGGAAAATAATATCATCAATAGCTGTGAATCACTGTTGTGGCAGGACAGTAAGGATGTGGGGGAAAGAGGCATAAAGATTAGCATGTAAAAGAAGCCAGGTGACAGAGCGAGATTGATTTGTTTCTCAACATGGATTACATCTAACAAACAGACTATGCTCCAGAAAAACCCTTAATATATAAATGCAAGGAAAGGTGAGTGTTATGTAAATAACATGTAAAAGATCAGAGCTCATGTGGTGCAGGGCTTTTGTGTGTGTGTGTATCTGTCTTTTATCCTGGCTTACTGATAGCCTATTCTTTGTTGGAAATATCTTTCTTTCTTAATTATATGCTCTTATGTCTATCATCATTTAACTGTCCCTAGTTCAATTCATTGCTCCTGGATACAGAACCTAGAAATCTTAGTTGGTTCCTGTTAGGTCTGAGGCATTATAGAAGGATTTCTGGCAATTAGATAAAAACCACCAACATTCTTCAGTGTAATGATATATTTTTAAAATGCCATATTAAACAGATCTGGAATGAAGAGATTCATCGTACAGGTGTGGGGAGAGAGAGAGAGAGAAACAGAGACAGGGACACAGAGAGAGACAGTGGCAGAGCATTGGAGAAGAGAAAGAGGGGGATGGTGTGGGGCTCCCTGAGAGAGAAAGAAAGGGAGAGAAACTGAAGCAGAGAGAGCAGGTGGGAGTGGCAGACAGGTTATCTCTGGAGCACCTGGCCCAGATGATGACATAGGATGCAGGTGGTAACATAGCACATTGTCAGGACCCTAAAGGCCCCTGAGGGCAGGCCAGTTTGTTATGCACAACAAACATAACATTCAGGATCTGTCTGCAAAAGGAGTCATTTCTCTTGCCTCTGCCAGAAGGGACTATGACTCTCCATTGAGATGCACCAGATACATCAAAATACACCCCTAGAACCTGTCAGCATATCAAAGTTCATGCCAGCCTCCAGGCTCCTGAAGTTCCTAGTCACAAGTAACCATTATACATGTCAAAGCCTCCTGGCTGCCTCACCTTCACCTTCTACCTTAAACTCCTAGGCCTGCTCTAGCTGATGGGCTTCCCTCCCAGCAGCTACTCATCCTCCTTATAACCTGGCTACTCTTGCTATTCCAATTCTTGCTATTTGCCTTTCCTTCTCTCCCACTCTCTTCCTTACTGGTCATGTCCTCTCTGTTTCTTTCTCCCTCTGATCTGGACGTTTCAGATGCCTCTAGATAGTTTTTCTCTTATTCACAAACCTCCCTCTTAGTAATGGATCAGCTATTTTGGTGTTTTCTTTACTGTATCTTCTCACATACAAAGCCTCCCAGATTCTATTGGGTCTATAATAATCATCTTAAATAAAATAAAACAAACTTACAGAGGTAAGTATTATATGCTTTAACTCAAGAGGAATCTAAGGGAACCAAAACAACAACATCAACAACAAAACAAAACAAAAAAACAAACAAAACAAAATTAAACAAAAACAAAAAAGTAGAAGAATGGGGACAATTACAGAAGAAAAGGAGAATCAGTAGATGGAGAAAGGGTAAGAGGGTAATTGGTAGGGTGAATAGGATAAAACTATTTTATTATGCACACATGAAAATGCCACAATGAAACCCACTATTTTGTTTAATTACTAATGTTAATTAAAAAGGAAAAGAGCTGACCTTCCCTCTATCATATGCCAATCCCTTTCAATCCATTCCCAGAGGCTGCTGGCCAATGCCCTGGATGGAATTTTATACTGTGTTTGTGGATAAACATGTGTGTCTTAAAACTATCCATAAAGGATGTTAGTTATTTTGTGGGTATTTTACAGCCATTTTAAAGACCGTGTCCCAGCAAGCTTTTTCATCTCGAAGTTGCACATCCTCTTTAAACAGAGGAAATGATAATGGCCTCCTCAGTGGGTTCTAGTGAGGATTAAGAGATGCTGGCTGTGAGGTGGCTTCTGAGTCCCACAAAACCTGATCTTTAATGGACATTTCATTCTGGAGATCCGGGGGCACAATCTAATCAGCTCTTCAACTACTGAGTGCAATGCAGGCTGCAAATTTCATACCATACATATCCTTAATTTTTCCCATCCTAAGCTTTTCATGTCAGGTAATATTTCCCTGCCTCCATTCCTGCAGCCGTGTGTATAGCTACACTCTTCTGGTACTGTATGTCAGGTTCTTAATTGCAAGCATTGACACTCGTCAAATAATGGAAAGTATTTTAAAGAAAAAGGGAACCCTGGGGAGATGTTTAAGTAGACCACTTGGCCTACAAGCATGGAGATCAGAGTCTGCATCCCCAGAATTCCCAGAGAAGTTGGACAGTCCACCTGTAGTCCCAGCACTAAGGAAGCAGAGCTGGGCTCACTATAGCAAGCTGGCTAACTAGACCAGCTGGAACTTGTAAGCTCTGGGTTCAGGGAGAGATCCTGCCTCAATAAATAGAGACTTTTCAAGGGAGACTGATACTTGATATTAACTCCAGGTTTCTTCATGCACATGTCCCACACACATATGGACACAAGTACATACATGCATATCATACACATGTACACATGCAAAAAAGTGTTAAACAAGATATTTGGGCGTTCATGTTCAGAATGCTGGGCCAGCTGGACCCCACTGTCATTGTCTACACTGCACTCTGGCTACTGTGACACTCTGACCCTTTACAATATTTAAAGGCAGCCCAGGGCCTCAGGTTGAATACAACTTGTTTCTGATGGAGCTCCCAGAAACCACAGAAAGGAAAACATTTATTTTCTATAATATGCTCAGGTGTGTGGAAATTTCCCTGTGAGGGTGACAGCATTATTTTGAGTGGATTTACTTTTGGTTCATGGTACTGTTATTTTAGCTTTAAAATATTGTTCCAGACAGGCATGGTGGTACATGCCTATAATCCCAGCACTCAGAGAGAGGCAGTAGCAAGTAGATCTTTGTGAGTTCAAGGCCATCCTGGTCAACAAAGTGAGTCCAGGACAGCCAAGGCTACACAAAGAAACTTTGTCTCAAAAAACCAATATATGTATGTGTACATATTGCCCGAATTATAGTTTATGGACAGTGAAATGCTCAGACTTCAAGTGTTCTGTTCAGTTGGTTTCCATGCATGTCCCCTATCAGGTATGAGGTATTTACATCACCTAACTAACAAGTTTGCCCAGGCCACTGGCCTGTCAACCCACCATCCGTGAAGCAGCTGTGAGTCCATTTTCTCTTAACATGTTCTAAACTTTCATGCATAGTGAAGCATCTGGTGTGCATCAATGTGTTTAGAACAAATTTGAAGGTAATTCTTGACTCAGCTACTTCTTATGATGTCATGTGACCCTTGACCTCAGGCTTTGAGCACCGATCTCTTCAAGAGTGACTCTTGAAAAACTCTGATGTGGAAAGAAACCAGGACAGGTAAACTATTTTCATCCCTCCCCTCCAAACCACACATTGTTTCCCACCAGTCAACCTTTGCCTGACAGGCACATTTTACTGGCTTTCAGCTTTACACCGGGGACTAAATCTTTGGCTTTGGCAGCTTCACCATTTATATAAACTTGAACTCTGACTTGGTTTTAGTTTAAATCCTTTTGCTTTGGCACATCTGTAGATTATCAACTTTGCTCTCAAGATCCCCCCCCCTACACACACAGACTTGATTAGTGTAGAAATTATAGGTTTTGTTATGACATTTTCATATGTATGCAAGCATATATGTGTGTGTATGTATGTATGTGTGTATCTCATTGTGTTATGCTCATAATCATTAAAATCATAATCCTCTTTCTCTCCCTTAAGTCTATTTCCTTTTGCAAATAGTACCCTTTCCAAAACTTTATGCCCTATGTATATATATTTTTAACTTTTTCAAACCTAATATTAAGTTGTAACCTGAATATGAATTTAGAGCACTCAGTCAGCCATGTTGTCCTAAGGTCCTAGTTGCTGCAATTGGCGTTAAGGTACGCCCTGAAGGCTACCTCTCTGTCAACTTTTTCATTTGTTCTAGCAACCTGCGCAAGGTTTCTAGTGAACAACCTCAAAGACCAAACTGGAGTTTTACTTTCACTGATTTTCTTAGTCATGGCTACAGGTGTCCTAATTTAGCATGAGAGACTAAATTGTATTCATTGTGAGGTTCAGACATTCTGAGCCAAGCCATATTTGATGCTGTCAGGATGAAGTTGGCAGTGGTTTACTTACATGAATGTCTACCTCAATATAAGCTGGCAGACAAGTTCATATGTTAGTTTAGGACAAGAGGCTGGCAGGGCCTGGGTTGTACCCAGGAAAGAACATCATCAGTATTGTCTTCCTGGGTCCAAACAGTGGGAGGGAGAGGAGTCTAAAAAAGCCGCTTAGGAGAAATGGCAGTAGGAAATTACAGTCATAAGAAAACATGAGTTTATGGCAGGCATTCTAGAAAAATGTTCTATACAAACAGGGAAGAAAACTTTTTTTCCCCCCACTTTGCTGAGGGGCACAGCTGGGCCTAGCTGCATGATAGGCCTTGGTGCAGCAGCTGCTGCATCTTCCTGTTGGCTCATTGGCAGCATCAGTGGGGGGCAACACGGTCCATGGTTTTGTGACACCCAAGGACAGAGAAGACTATCAACTGGGCCTGTGATTTGAGGCTTGTTTGGCTGGGTCAGTGTCAAAAAAGGGGCTGCAGAACAGTGAAAGTTATGAATGTTCCAGAAATTGTTAGACTTTGACTATTCAAAGGAGCAAAATTTTTCCACCTTTCTAGATGAGCTTCTCAACATATTTTTATTTTCCCGCTGAAATTTACTTTCTAATTAGTTTGAGCTGTACATTATCATCACACATTCCCTCTTCCAAATTAAATTTACTTCATACCTTGATCTGGCATGTCTTTCAATAAACCCCATTACACTTCAGAGTGTAATAGAGCTACATTGCTCACCATATACTGGTAAGGGCTATGGTGTAGGCAGAGGCATTCACGGAGGTTGTATTACAGCCACTTCATGGTTATAAAGAGTAGAAAAGTACTGTTCAGTGGGAGAGATGGATGTCTAGAACTATGTTTCTAATGAAATACCTTATTTATGAATTTTGCCAATGGATATTGTATTTACTGCAAATATATTAAAAACCCAGGTCATGACTACTCTACCTACTTGTAAGTATTGCAGAGGAAATTTTTACTTGGAACACAGAATGAGAATAAGTGGTTGAGGCAGGGTAGTGATGTTCCTGGTCCAGTTGTAGTGACGATTCATCTTTGATAGCGGTCTTGACAGTCAGGCTGGAAAAAAAAATAATGATCTTCAGTCTTCAATTCTTGGGGGTTTGGGAGCTTGATCTCTGTGGTGGTTAATTTTTTTTAAGACAGGGTTTTACTATGTAGCCTTGGCTCGCCTTGAATACTCTGTGTAGATCAAGCTTGCCTCAGACTCATAGAGATCCTCCTGCCTCTGCCTCCCAAGTGCTGGGATTAAAGATACACACAGTTATGTCCAGCAGTGATGATTTGTTTTATTTTAGTGTGTGTATGTGTGTGTGTGTTAATTTGACTTGCCTGAATATTCCTAGAGGAAACATATCTGGGTGTGGTCCTAAGGGTATTTTCAGCTGAAATTTGTCTTTAGACCAAGTAGTAAGGGTTGCTGTTCCCAGTATGGGTTGGCTTCTTCCAATCTGCTGAAGGGACAGGATAGAACAGAAATGCAGTAAGAAGGAGGAATTCCCCATTATTATTATTATTATTTTCCTGCTTATTTGAGTTGAGATACCACATCATACCTTCTCTGGACCTCAGGCTAGAACATAAAATCACTGGAGTCTGTGTTTCACAGACTGTCAGACTGGGAGTCTGTGTGCTCCTTGTCACCTAGGCTTTTAGGTTACAGATAGCAGATACTGTATCCTCAGCCTCCATAGCCCCACAATCCTATTCCTTATGTTCTACTTCTCTTTATACCTGTGTGTGTATATATACGTGCATGTATGTATGTATTATGTATGTATGCATCTCTACTAGTTCTGTTCCTCTGGAGTACCTCATTCTTTTAACTACTAACCGTGGATGCTTTATCCTTGAGTTTACTTAAATATTTTGATGTAAGTTGATCTGTTGTGGAACCCTCGTCTTAACAAGTTTTTGATTCAATCATTGGGTTATTTGTGGCATAGGATTCATAAGTTCGTCGTCATGGAGGTAAGAGTGTAAACTGATAGAGCCTCTCACATCTTTGTAAAATATTTGTTGTCATTTATTTTTTCTAATTAAAAAAATTAAAAGCTTTCCACATTTTTAGTTAAAATACAATTACACACTTCCCCCTTTCTCATTCCTCATTCTAACTCGACCCCCTCCTACCTCTCCTTCCTCCTACCTCTTCCATATTTTTGTTCTCTTACTCTCAAAGATATAGTCTGTTTCATTATCATTGTTACATATATACATATGTATATGCAGATATATAAATACAACTCAATGAGTCCACTTTTGTTGTTTGTGTGTGTTTCGGGACTGACTTTTTTTTTTTTTTTAATTGTGTAACCAATTGAAAGACTCATCTCTAGGAGAGGTTGATTCTCCCTCTCTCATCAGTAAGTAGTTGCCTCTAGTTCTTGGCCAAGGGCAGGGACCCCATCAGCTTTTCCCTACTTCCATATTTGCATGTCTATTGATATTGTCATTGTTAAGGCTTTGTTTGGGCAGCTACTTCTAAGAAAGAAGTCCCATGGCAGGCTTCCTGCTTTTCTGGCTCTTAAAATATTTCTACCTACTCATCCTAGACATTTTTCTAACCATAGATGCAGAAGCTGTGCTGTAGACATATCCACTAGGGTTAGGTCCCAATGATCCGTTGATCTCTGCATTGTGTCTAGGTGTGGCTTTCTGTAATGGTTTCCATTTACTGTAGAGAGAAGGTTCTTTGATAATAATCACAGAGAAGCCGATAATTATGCTTCTCTTTGAGTATAAGGGTAAGATTTAGGCTGTAGTTAGGAAATATGTTGACTAGAGTAGTAACAAATTATATATAAAAAAAATCTTTCTTACAGTCTAAGAGACTGGAAGTTTTGCTGGATCTAACAGTCAGAGTTAATAATACACCTTGAGGTTACTTAAGAGTTAAGGCTGCTATTCTACTGTATACCCAGGCTGTTTCTTTAACCTGTCTTTAAGAGAACAATGTAGCAACCAATGGTACTTGCCTTGGATTTCTCTGTAATCAGCTTTTATACTTTAAGCTAATGCATAACTGTAATCTTAAATTATCTATTATTATATGGCCCTGACCCAAGATTACTGAATGGATGTTTGCACGTGTGTTGTGATAATCATTTTTTGCAAACAGAAAATGGGCTGAAAGCAGCCTTATAAGGTAAATATCCATTATCAATGCTGAAAGCAGTATTTGGCATTGCTTGACAATGTTTGTTAGTTGTCTGGATCAGCTGGAGTCAGTAACTTATCCCCTTGTAAAATTTTTGGTAAAAAATTTCCATAAAGCATTCACATGGGATACTTTCTGTGATGTTTGGTAAAAGAGGGACATCAAAGCCCTTTGTTAGGCACACACACAATTGACACACACAGACAGACAGCCATACAGGAACACATAGGGACAGATACCAAGACTGAATCAGGGACAGATTCACAAGGCAGTGTTCAGATACACACAGACAAAGATGCTGGAAGACATAGAGACAGCAAGGTACAGAATTCAAATCAGGGCTCATTTTGGTTAGATGACACCAAGGAAAGTACTTTGATTTCTTTCCTTAATGTGACATTGATCAGTGACTCTGAGTTTGTTATTATTGCATTTGAATTCACACTAGTCTAGCAGAGTAGTTGTAGTAGATTGTATTTTAAGATCCATACTTTCAATAGCTCTGAGTAATTGGCTAGGTTAGTAATAAAAGCCATGATTTCCTTCCTGTTGAGTGGGCCTTCAGTCCAGTTAGACTGGTGTTGTTTACCACCAATGTGTGAATGCCACTTTTTGAACTTTTATATATCTTGTCATGTTGGTTACTGTTATGATTCATATGTCTTTTACCTAGGTAAGGCTGTTTAATTGCTTCTCACCCTTGGAAGCTTGCATAGTACTTTCTGGTACTGAGGGAGCTAGACTGCAGGAAGAAGGCTTTCAGTTTAGAGCCAGATCAAGTCATCTGAGTCCTGTGACATAGGTGTGTGGTGCAATGAGAACTTACCTTCAACCTCTGAGAAGGAACCAAGGCCAACAGTGATATTATTGATGCTTTTTTGGCAGTTGTACTGGCTAGTTTTTATATCATCTTGATACAAGCTAGAGTCATTTTGGAAGAGGAAACTTCAATTGAGAACACACCTCATCAGCCAATGATACATTTTTTTTTTTAATGACTGATATGGGAAGGCTCATATCACTGTGGGAGGTGCTACCCCTAGGGTAGTGGTCCTGCATATTATAAAAAAACAAGCTGAGAAAGCCACAAGGAACGAAACAGTAAATAGCTTTCCTCCACGACCTCTACATCGGCTCCTGCCTCCAGATTCTTTCCCTGTTTGAGTTTCTGCCCTGACTTCCATCAGCAATGAAGTATGACCTGAGAGTTGTAAGCTGAAATAAAGCCTTCCAAGGATTTTTATGGTCATGGTGTTTTATCACAGTAATAGAAACCCTACCTAAGTCAATTGGACTACCTTGATCAACCATGCAAAGGGAGGTTTCTCATGATTAACACTGGGTTGCTTTGTTGTTGTTAGTGTGTTTTTATTAGTTTTATTACTTGTTAGTGCAGTTCTTATTGCATATGTTGTTAGCCTGAGTGGTATAGTAGCACAAGTCTTGTGTATGCATGTATGCATGTGCACCTACACATACATTCATGTGTGTACATGCACTTACATGTAATGTACATAACTCTAGGTAAATAAAATTAATATGATTCTTTAAGGCTTTATTTAACAACATTGATTTGTCCCTCCTCTTTCTTGCCCCCCCTGAACCTTTTCCTTTTTTTCTTAATCAGTTGGAGCTTCCCCCTCTGTTTTCCATTCCTACTTTGTATCACTTGTACTCTCATATTCCCCTTTCAAGCACCCCCTACTCTCCATTATCTCTTTACACTTTCCTGGTGTCTGTGTTTCCTCCATTTTATGTATTCACTTCTGCAGCTTTGGAGTTGGGAAACATAGATGAGAAAGAACATGTGGCATTTGCCTTTCTGAGGCTGGGTTATCTACTCAATAAAATATTTTCTAGGTCCAATCCATTTACATGATAATTTCATGGCTTCATTTTTCTTTATAGCTGAATAGGGTTCCATTGTGTATCTGTAACACATAGTCATTATCTCATTCCATCTGTTGATATTTAGGGTATTTACATTTCTTAGGCATTGTAAATTGGGGAAAAATGAACCTCACTGAGCAAGTATTTGTGGTGTAGGATTTTAATTGGTCATATTCCAAGGAGTGGTATAGCAGGTTCGAAGCAGATGCTGAGACTCATAGCCAAACTTTGGGCAGAATGCAAGGAATTTTGTGAAAGAAGGGGGATCTAGAAAGACCTGGAGAGAACAGGAGCTCCAAAAGGAAACCAACAGAGCCAAAACAAAAAGAAAAAAAAAACAAAACTGGTTCCTGGGGGCTCTGCACAGAGCCCAATCAAGGAGCATGCATGGAGAGGACCTAAATCCCAGGCTCAGATATAGCCCATAGACTCAGTCCAAGTGGGTTCCCTAGTAAGGGGAGCACAGCTGTCTCTAAAATGAACTCAGTAGCAGGCTCTCTGATCACCTCCCTTTGGTGGTGCTGGGTGTGTGTGCAGCCTTTCCAGGCCACAGAGGAAGACAATGCAGCCAGTCCTGATGAGACTATAGGCTAGGGTTAGATAGAAGGGAAGGAGGACCTCCCCTATCAGTGGACTAGAGGAGGGGCATAGGGGGAGAAGAGGGAGGGTTGGATTGGGAGGAGACAAAGAAGGGGGCCACAGCCAAGATACAAATTGAATAAATTGTAATAAATGATACTAATGAAAAAGGAAAAAATACAAAAAATATCTTCATATATACTGGAGGTTAATCTGGTGTCAGATGTATATCTGCAAAGATTTTCCCCATTCTGTGGATATTTTTCTTCACTCTGTAGACTGTTTTCTGTGTTGTACAGAAACCTTTTTAGTTTTATGAAGTCCCATTTATCAATTATTGGCCCTAAATCCTGGACAAATGAAGTCCTCTTTAGAATGTTCCTTTCTGGAGGGATCCAAGATGGCTGCCCTGGGAGGACACTGTGTCTGAGGAGTAGGACAGCAGTGTCAGCACAGCGACCAGGAGACTGAACTCTGGGACCTAAAACACCAGCATTTGTGATTGCCAGGTGAGCGGAATTCCTACGGTGAGGAAATCAAGTGGAAAAGTCCTAGGGACACCCAGTTATTCCCTGGAAAAACTCCGGGTGACTGGCTATGCACAGCCCTAATCTGAACATGCAGCTGCACTGGGTGCTGCCAGCCACCATTCCAGGCTGGGACACACAGTATCCAGGCCAGACTGAGAACCCCCCAGATACCGACCCAGACTGGGTTGCATCGGGCAGGCCCACACCCTTTGGTGCCGCCAGCTGCCATTCCGGACCTGGACACATAGTATCAGGTCCAGACTGAGGTGCCCCCAGATACCATCTCAGACCATGGTGCACAGCCCCTGGCCCAGAAGAAGGAGGTGCCAAGTCTCCAGACCAGAGGGGAGCCCTTAGCAGCAAGCCCAGGTCAGAGCTTGGAGCCTCCAGACTAGAGCAGAGCCCCCAGCTGCCATCTCAAACTGGAACACTCAGCCTCTGGCACAGAGTGAGGAGCCAAGCCTCCAGACCAGAGTGGCGACCAGTATGCATTGCACACAGCTTCTAGTACAGAGCACGGAGCCGGGCAAACAGATCCCACAACAGAGTTCAACTTAGGCAACAACACACACTATCAAACCACTGGAACTCCCTGATCTTCTTGAAGAATACTCAGACTGGGAAAGGATCTTCACCAACCCTATATCTGACAGAGGGCTAATATCCAGTAT
>JAQQSO010004620.1:0-12638 GCA_028658305.1 Pachyuromys duprasi | reverse complement strand
AAAATTTGAAAATCTAAATGAAATGGACAGTTTTCTTGAGAGATTCCACCTGCCTAAATTAAGCCAATATCAGATAGGAAGATTGAATAGACCTATATCCCCCAAGGAAATAGAAGTCATCAACAACCTCCCTACGAAAAAAAAGCCCTGGGGCAGATATTACTCCATTTTTAAAGGTAAGATGTGTTTATTGCAGAAAATATTTAGATAAATTTTATGTCTTGATCAGTTCACATGGCCTGTGTTTTATGAATGGAGAAATGAAGCTATTAGTGTTTATTATTGATATGTTTGTTAATTGTAGACAGTTTGTTGTTGGTTTTGTTGTTGTTGCGTGTATTCTCAGTGGTATTTTTTTGTTTTAATACTTGAGGCTTACTACTTGGACCATAGTGTCTCTGCTATATTCGTTGTTGTCTTCAGCCCAGTATGTAGCTTCCAATATTTTATTTGAGTACAGCTTCTTGGATATAATATTTTGACTACTTATATTATAAAAAGTTTTTCTTTCTCTCTCAATTGTTACAGATATTTTTCTTGGTGAATTAGTCTAGACTGAGTGCCATAAAAAATAAGAATTGGAATATATTGCTCCAAATTTCTTGGCTTTCAAGTTTAAAAAGCAGTTGTTGCTGTTCATGTTCTGTTCAGGAAGAGGTATCTTATGCCAATGAGTTCAAAGCTCAAAGCTCTTCCCCATTATTTCTTCTAACAGATGTAGTATGTGTGGTATTAGGTTGAGGTCTTTGATCTACTTGGACTTCAATTTTGTGCAGGGTGATGAATAATGTTCTATTTGCATTTTTCTACATGTAGATATCCCGTTAGACCAATACTATTTCTTGAAGATGCTGTCTTTTTTCCATAGTTTGGTTTTGGTTTCTTTGTCAAAAATCAAATATCCGTAGGTGTGTGGGTGTATTTCAGGGTCTTCTATTCGATTCCATTGATCTGTCAACCTGTTTCTATGCCAGTACCGTGCCATTTTTATTACTATTGCTCTGTAGTATAGCTTGACACAGGGATGGAGATTCCTCCAGATGATCTGTTGTTGTACAGGATTGTTCTGGCAATTCTGGATTTTTTGTTTTTCTATATGAAGTTTAGAATTGTTCTTTCAAGGCCTGTAAGAATTGTGTTGCTATTATGATGAGAATTGCTTTGAATCTATAGATTACTTTTTGCAGGATGGCCATTTTCACTATGTTAATCCTACCAAGCCAGGGAAGCTCAGTCTCCAAGTGGGTTCCCTATTAAGGGAAACAGGGACTGTCTCTGACATGAACTCAGTGACTGGCTTTTTGAACACTTCCCCCTGAGTGGGGAGTAGCCTTACCAGGCCACAGAGGAGGACAATGCAGCCAGTCCTGATTAGACATGATAGACTAGAATCAGAGGGAAGGGAAGGAGGACCTGCCCGACCAGTGGACTTGGAGAGGGGTACAGGAAAAGATGAGGGTGAGAGGGTAGGTTTGGAAGGGAATGAGGGAGGGGGCTACGGCTGGGATGCAAAGTGAATAAACTGTAATTTATAGAAAAAAATAAGCAGCTGTACTTCTGTTGGGTTTTATTTTATATGTTTTTTAATTAAATTGTTATTTTTTACATTAATTACATTTTATTCGCTTTGTATCCCTGCTGTAGCTCCCTCCCTCATTCCTTCCCAATCCCTCCCTCCCTCTCTCATCTCCTTCCAGCCCCTCTCCAAGTCCACCAATAGGAGAGGTCCACCTCCACTTCCATCTGACCCTAGCTTATCAGTTCTCATCAGGACTGGCTGCACTGTCTTCCTGTGTGGCCTGACAAGGCTGCTCTTCACTCAGGGGGAGTGGTCAAAGAGCCAGCCACTGAGTTCAATTCAGAGACAGTACCTCTTCCCCTTACTAGGGAACCCACTTGGATACTGAGTTGCCATGGGCTACATCTGAATATTGGTTGGAGTATCAGTCTCAGAAAATATCCCCAAACCCGGATACTTTGGGTCTGATACTCTCCTTGTGGAGCTCCTGTACTCTCCAGGTCCTACTAACTACCTCTTCTTTAATATGATTACCTTCACTTTGCCCAAAGTTTGGTTATGAGTCTTAGAATCTGCTTTGATACACTGCTAGGTAGAGTCTTTGAGAGGCCGTCAGTGGTAGGCTCCTGTCCTGTTTCTTGTTTTCTACTTCTTCCAATATCCTTCCCCCTTTGCTTTCTAAGTGAGGCTTGATCGTCTTACCCCAGGTCTTCCTCCTTGTTTAGCTTCTTTAGGTGTACAGATTTTAGAATGTTTATCCTACATTATAGGACTGGTACACACTTATAAGTGAGTATAAACCATGTGTGTCTTTCTGCTTCTGGGATACCTCACTCAAGATGATCTTCCAGTTTTATTGATCCATCATTCTGTTTCTATGCCAATACCATGCAGTTTTTTATTACTATTGCTCTTTAGTACAGCTTGAGATCAGAGATGGAGATACCTCCAGATCATCTGTTGTTGTAAAGGTTCATTTTTGAAATTCTGGGATTTTTGTTTTTCCTTATGAAGTTGAAAATTTTTCTTTCAAGTTCTATAAAGAATTGTGTTGGTACTTTGATGGGAATTGCGTTGAATCTGTAGATTGATTTTGGCAGGATTGTCATTTTCACTATGTTAAATCTACCAATCCATGAGCATGGGAGGTCTTTCCATCTTCTGATGTCTTCTTTAATTTCTTTCTTCAGACACTTGAAGTTGTTTTCAAACAGGTCTTTCACTTGCTTGGTTAGACTCACACCAAGGTACTTTGTGTTATTAGTGCCTATTGTGAAAGGTATTGTTTCTCGGCCCTTTTGTCTTTGGTGTACAGGAGGGCTTCTGGTATTTTTGGGTTTATTTTGTATGCATCGGTAAGGACGGAAAATTTTAACTTGGCCCTAACCGTGGGAACTGACCATGGGAACTGAAACTTGTGAGCTTTAATCATTACCAAACCCGGATCTGATACAAAATGTTTCTGAGAGATGTCCTTCTGTAGTTATGGATAAAAAAACATAAAACAATCTCTAACCATTCCCTCCCGGCTGCACCTGGCTATGACCAGTCATAGATCGCCCCCTTAGGAAAGTCCCTTACTCCCAGACCCCCCTCCTGTTTTGCAGTTTTTGCATTTATAAACTCTGTGATTTTGCTGCTCAGAGCTCTGTACCACCCCCTTGTGTGGGAGCTGTGTGCAGAGCTCCAGCATGCTGGCTACTAAGTAAACCTCTTGCTGTTGCATCAAGCTTTGTCTTTGTGGGTTATTGGGGTCTGGCATCTATCCCAAGGAAAGGAGAGTTTCCCCACCTCGGGAGTCCAACATTTGGGGGCTTGTCTGGGATGAGCACAGACCCCTAACCCACAAATTAGAACTTGGAGGTGAGAAAAGGTGCCAAATGTTTGTCTCTGTGCTGTCTGTTTTGTTTGTTTCAATGTGCTTTTGGTTTGCAACTACTCAGGTGACTTGCTGAAGTCACGAGTGGTAGTCGGCAGATGTACCGAGAGGACCACAGGTCGTAGCCCTGGAGGATGATCCAGGGGGTTAGGGTAGCCAAGAACACTTGGATACCTCCTATCTGGTGGACTCGGATGGAGTCCAATTCTGTACAAAAGTCTAGTTCTGACTTTGAAGCTCTGTGCTGCGATCTGCCAGGGACTACTGCTGGTCTCAAAGGGAGGCCACTGTGGCATGGGGAAGTCCCACACACCATGGTGGGAGTGCTTGTGGGTGGCTGGGGAGACACATGGATAGGGCTGCTGCAGGGCTGGTGCTTGGCTGGCTGCATGGTGGGAGTCATCAGGCAGAGCAGCATCCCTCTGCTGCTTCCCGCGTGGGAGAGCCTTGGAGCAGAACCAGCTAGAGCTTACTCCCCCTGCTCTTCTTCCATCCAGGGAGCTTAAGTTAATTGCTGCTCCACAGACCATGCAGTGATAAGAGAAAGGTAACTGCACTTGACTGTAACAGTTAAGATTACAGCTATGTCCAACAAAAACAGTTTATTTCATCTGTTTAAATATATGACCATTATATGATTAATTTCAACTGATCTTAAATGGTTAATATGATCAAAAACAATTAAATATGTTTAAGGTTAAATTCAAACTTATTTAAAATATATGTGCCTATGCATTTATAAGGTCTATAAATGCATATATTTAAAGTAACAACAATATAGGTCTCCATGTGGTATGTGATATGCTTCACCACCATCTTGAGATTGCCACGTGGATAATGGGACCACAATCTTAAGATTCCTGTGTGGTATGTAATGACTCATCTTGGGATGCTTTATAATTTCTCTCCTACCAAATAATACTTTGTTTTAATATTAGATGATAATCTTGGTCTCAATCCTATTTTTAAAAAAAGACAAAACTACTTTGGTATTTATTTTATTAATTTTACTAAATAAAACCAAGCCATATGGTTTGAGCTAATTAAAAAAATTGCAGTTTTTACAGTGTATCTTGTAAAGAGCTGTTTCTTTGTTAAGCTGCTTTGTTTATCAAAAAACATGTTTCCACCCTGGTCTGTACCTTGAGACAGAAAAAAAAAAGTTTCACCAAGTTCCTTAAAACTTGTTCCAAGTTACTTAGAGTTTGTTCATGTGACCTTAGACCATATCTGCTACAGAAAAGATTTTAATAAAAATTTTTATGTTGTCTAAAAAAACAAGAGAGAGAGAGCAAGAGATATTTTCTAAGAATGTCTGGTTAAGCCAGAAAAACAATGCTAAAAACTTAAAGGTATATAAAATGTTACAAAAGGTTAGAGCATGTATATATAAAGAGCCAGACAGTTCTGCTGTGTCGTGAAAGGTAACAGTACCATCAGTAACTACGTAGTGGCCAGGCGCCATCCTGGATCAGAGATAAAAAAAATAAAGCCATGAGTTTTGCCAAGATCTTTGTTTAGGCCTATCAGTTATGTTCAGTCCTCTGATTAGTGCTAAGTGCAAATCCTTTTGATGTTCGAATTTCAATACAAGTGGTAAGATCAGCAAGATTTGCTAGCCTCTCTATAAACTGTACCTGATTAAAAGGTTTGCTTTGATTTTAGTTCAGAAAGAGCAGGTTTAAAGTTATATTAACAACTGCAGTTGGTTGAAATGTTAAGATTTACCTAGTCTCTTTGTTTAGTTTTTTTTTTTTTAAGTTAAGACTAAAATGGGTAACTATAAAGCTTGCCTATGTAGATCTACTTAAGATATAGTTTTAAAATATACATCTAAGAGATATGCCAAAATTAGAGATTATAGCATTTTGTTTTATAGGACACAGTTTAGAGCAGATAATAAAAGTAGATAAAAAATAACTAAGACATGCTGGCCCTCAGGCTTGTCAGGGATCTGATGAACATGGCATTTTAACATGTGTAAGCTTATTGCCACAGAGAGTCACAAAATCCTGGCAGTAGCTCCCCAAGGTCTCCGAGAAGATTTGGACACTGACAGATGACTGCAACTCTGGATTGTGGTATGCTAACCACTGGGCAATACTGCTTCAACTGGCACACTGCTAGGGCCCAGCCTAACCTGTGGACAAAATCGTGGACACCTGGAGAGCTGTTGTTTCACACTGTGAGAGGCAAGGCAGGATCGATCTCTCATGTCCCTCTTTCCACAGAAGCAGTCTCTCATCTGTGCCTAGCTTGACTGCCTCTGCTCATGATGCCATGAGACCACAGGAGCCAGGGACACTGCCTAGGTGACAGACTAATTAGTCATCTCTGTCATTTTAATTGGTACATAGATTGATATATTTATTTAGCTTATAATTTATCCTTCTTAAGTCTCTGATCACTTTGATGGCTATGCTAAGCTAATGGTAGCTTTTCAGCTAGAGAGCAGACAATTAAATCCATTGTTGGCCCATTGGTCAGTTCATTAGCTAGCTAAAACTACTAGGTACTAGATCTCTTATTAAAAAAAAAAACAGATTTGCCTTACTCACAGGCTTCATATCAGTTGCCTGTGTCTTAAAATATATAGCTAAATAAAAAGATAAAAAGGAGCTAGATAAAAAAGAGCTTATGTAAGATCTAAAGATATAAGTTTAAGTTATAAAAATCTAAAATGTGTTGTATGGTCTAAAAAATGTTTCAGAGATGACAAATACAAAAAATTAAAGAGTCTATATGTTTTAAGGTATATAAATATAAATTATAATATAAAAATAATTTAAGACATAAAAAATACTTTAGAGTTCTCCTCCCTTGCTACTGTTGTGCTTATGTTGTTATAAGATTTCAGAAGTTCAGAGTTTTGACATTGATCAATAGAGTTCTGATAAGTTAATGGAGCACTGACTGCTTATTATTCAGTCACCAACTCGAGATTTTAATTTCTTTTTGATTGTCTTCTGGAGATAAATTTAAAGGTACTTCTTGTTATGTTAAAAACATCTGTTTAATGTGTATATCTGACCCACAAGCCATAGCATTTACTATAGTATTCTTACGATCTGACAAATCTCAACTTTTGTCTAAATTTATCTCAGCAGATCTTCACCTGCTTGACTCTATCCCTGGATCAGCTTTGGAATGGGAGCTAAAATTTGAAAAGCTGACAACATCGCTCCCCATGTTTTCAATTGGATCAACTAACCAGATGCTTGGGAGTGCCTCGTTGCCCAGACTTTGACTAGCTTTCAGCCTCCCTAGCCCCTGATGCCAACGGTCCAAGTATCAGCACTGAAGAAGCTCCAGAAGATGGACCTCCATCCCAAATCTCATCTTACAGGCTGAAATGTTAAATCAAGGCGGGGGACCCCAAGAAAAACCTTCAACCCACAGCTGCGTTATGATTGAAGCAGTTACTAGAAGGGGAGAATGTAAGGATGGAAAATTTTGACTTGGCCTTAACCATGGGAACTGACCATGGGAACTGAAACTTGTGAGCTTTAATCATTACCAAACCCGGATCTGATACAAAATGTTTCTGAGAGACGCTCTTCTGTAGTTATGGATAAAAACACATAAAACAATCTCTAACCATTCTCTCCCGGCTGCACCTGACTGCAACCAATCATAGATCGCCCCCTTAGGAAAGTCCCTTACTCCCAGACCCCCCTCCTGTTTTGCAGTTTTTGCCTTTATAAACTCTGTGATTCTGTTGCTCAGAGCTCTGCACCACCCCCTTGTGTGGGAGCTGTGTGCAGAGCCCCAGCATGCCTGCTACTAAGTAAACCTCTTGCTGTTGCATCAAGCTCTTGTCTTTGTGGGTTATTGGGGTCTGGCATCTATCCCAAGGGTCTTCCCACCTCTGGAGTCCAACACAGTCACATGGCTGAAGGTGTTTATCAGTTGAATGAGTTCTCTTTTTGAATTTTTGGGGTCACTCATGTATATTATCATATCATCTGCAAATAGTGATACTTTGACTTCTTCCTTTCTGATTTGCATCCCTTTGATCTCCTTTAGTTGTCTTATTGCTCTAGCTAGGACTTCAAGTACTATGTTGAAGAGATATGGAGAAAACAAGAGGGACATGAGAGATCGATCCCACCTTGCCTCTCACAATGTGAAACAATGGCTCTCCAGTCTTGGCTTTGCCCTGATTTCAGTGGGATTGTTTTATGTTTCTCTCTGTTTAGTTTGATGTTGGCTATAGGCTTCCTGTATATTGCCTTTACTCTGTTTAGGTATGTGAGTTATATCCCTGATCTCTCCAAGATTTTAAATATGAATGGATATTGGATTTTGTCAAATGCTTTTTTGGCATCTAAGGAGATAATCATGTGGTTTTTCTCTTTCAGTTTGTTTATATGGTGGATGGCATTGATGGATTTCCGTATATTGAACCACTCTTGCATGCCTGGGATGAAGCCTACTTGGTCATGATGGATAATATCTTTTATATGTTCTTGAACTCGGTTTGCAAGTATTTTTATTAAGTATTTTTGCATCAATGTTCATAAGAGAAATAGGTCTGAAGTGCTCTTTTTTGTTGGGTCATTTGTGGTTTAGGTACAAAGGTGACTGTGGCTTCATAAAGTAAGTTTGGTAATATTCTTTCTGTTTCTATTTTGTGGAATAGTTTGAAGAGATTGGAGTTAGCTCTTCTCTGAAGGTTTGGTAGAATTCTGTGCTGAAACCATCTGGCCCAGGGCCTTTTTTTTTTTTTTTGGAAGGAAGATTTTGATGACTGCTTCTATTTCTTGCGGGATATAGGACTGTTCAATCTATTTGCCTAATCTTGATTTAAATTTGTTAAATGGAATCTATCAAGACAATTGTCCATTTCATTTAGATTTTCAAATTTTGTGACTTATAGGCGTTTGTAGTAAGACCTAATGGTTATTTGGATTTCCTCAGTGTCTGTTGTTATGTGCCCCTCTTCATTTCTGATTTTGCTGATTTGGACAGTGTATCTCTGCCTTTTAGTTAGTTTGACTACGGGTTTGTCTATCTTGTTTATTTTCTCAAAGAAGCACCTCTTACTTTCATTGATTCTTTGAATTGTTTTATTTGTTTCTAATTTATTGATTTATTCCCTGAGCTAGAATATTTCCAGCTGTCAACTCTTCTTGGATGTGTCTGCTTCTTTTTTTTTTTTCTATTAAGTTGCTGGTATGCATGTTTCAAATTTCTTCTTGAAAGCACTTAGTGCTATGAGCATTCCCTGTAGCAATGCTTTCATTGTATCCTATAAGTTTGGGTATGTTGTGCCTTCATTTTCATTGAATTCTAAGAAGTCTTTGATTTCTTTCTTTATTTCTTCCCTAACCCAGCTGTCATCGTGTAGTGGGCTGTTCAGTTTCCATGTATGTGTAGGCTTTTTCCTACTTCTGTTCTTATTGATGTCCAGCTTTAGTCCATGGTGGTCATATAGGATACAAGGGATTATTTCAATCTTTTTGTATCTGCTGAGGCTTGCTTTGTAGCCCACTATATAGTCTATTTTGGGGAATGTTCTATGAGGTGCTGAAAAGAAAGCATACTCTTTTGTTTTGGGGTGAAGAGTTCTATAGACATCTATTAGTTCCATTTGTTTTAGGACCAGTGTAAGTGTTCTGATTTTCCTATTTAGCTTCTGTCTGGATGACCTGTCCCTTGGTGAGAGTGGAATGTTGAAATCTCTGAATATTAAGGTGTTGGGATCAATGAGTGATTTAAGCTTTAATAATATTTCATTTACAAATGTAGGTGGTCTTGCATTTGGGGCATAGTAGTTCAGAATTGTGATGTGGTCCTGCTGGATTTTTCCTTTGATGAGAATTAAGTGCCCCTCCTCATCTTTTTTCATTAATTTTTATTAAAAGTCTATTTTATTAGGTATTAGGATAGCTTCACCAGCTTGTTTTCTGGATCCGTTTGCATGAAAAAAACATTTTTCCAGCCCTTCACTCTGAGGTAGTATTTGTCTTTGTTGCAGAGGCATGTATCTTGGATGCAGCAGAATGTTGGATCCTGGTTCCACAACCATTCTGTTTGTCAGTGTCTTTTTAATTGGAGAGTTGAGTTCATTGATGTTGATAGATAGTAGTGACCAATGACTGTTAGTTCCTTTTGTTGTGGAGTTGGTGGTGTTACTGTGATTCATTGGTTGTTTTCTTTTAATTTTTGTTGAGTGATTTTCTGTATTGTGTGTTTTCTTGGTTGTAGTTGTTTTTGTTGGATTGGAGTTTTCCTTCTAGTATCTTCTGTAGGGCTGGCTTGCTGTGTAAATATTGCTTAAATTTAGTTTTGTCATGGAATATTTTGTTTTCTCCATCTATGCTGATTGAATGCTTTGCTGGGTATAGTAGTCTGGGTTGGCATCTGTGGTCCCTTAAAGTGTCCATGATATCTGCCCAGGCCCATCTGACTTTCATAGTTTTTAATGAGAAGTCTAGTGTGATTCTGATAGATCTCCCTTCATATGTTACTTGGCCTTTTTCTCTTGCTGCTTTCAATATCTTTTCTTTGTTCTGTAGATTTAGTGTTTTGAGAATGATGTGACATGAGAAGTTTATGTTCTAGTCTATTTGGTGTTATGTAGGTCACTTGTATATGTATGAACATCTGTTTATTTAAATTGGGAATTTTTTTTCTATGATTTCTTGAAAATATTTTCTGGACCTTGGAGCCTGGAATCTTCTTTTCCATCCATTCTGATTATTCTTAGATTTAGCCTTTTTATGGGGTCTTAGATTTTTTGAATGTTTTGTGTTTGGGACTTTTCTGATTTTACTTTTTCTTTGAGAGAAATGTCTGTTTCTGCAAGTGTATCTTCAGCACCTGAGATTCTCTCTTCCATCTCTTGTATTCAATTGGTGATGCTTAACTTTGTTGTTCCTGATCTTTTCTCTAAGTTCTCCAGCTCCAGGGTTTCCTCTGTTTGTGTTTTCTTTATTGATTCTAATTCTCTTTTCATGCCTTGAAACATTTTCTTTATCTGTTTGAGTGTGGATTCCTGTTTTTCTATGTTGGTCTCAATTTTTTGTTTGTTTCCTCGCTATATGCCACTATTTGCACCTCTTCTTGTGCCTCTATTTGTTTAGCTGTGTATGCCTGTATTTCTTTGAGAGCTTTGTTCATTTCTTCTTTATTTACTTTCATCTGTGTGGCAATTTCTTTGAGAGATTTGTTTGTTTCCTCTTTATGTGCCTCTAATAACTTGATAAGCATAGATTTGCAATCATTTTCCTCTGTTTCCAATGAATAGGTGTAGCCATTGATTTTAGGGGTTGCTGGTGAAGCTAAGATACCCTGATTTTTGTTGTGTGTATTCTTATGTAGACCTCTGGTCATTTGCTTATCTGTAACCTTCACTGTTCCTGGATTCTGTAGTTTCCACTTGTACTGTCTTTCTCTGGTGTCTGGAGAATTTTTCAGTAAGATGAGAGAGCTCCAGTGTTTTGAGAGTGTGTCTTCGTCATTCAGCTGTACTTAGGGAAGAAGATTCGTGGGCACAGTAGGACAAATGTGGGCTAGCATGTGAGCATGCATGTGTGTGGAAATGTGCCTTGAAGGATAAGGAGTTAGAGGATGTAGATGCCTGAAGTGTTGGGCAAGGGCACTGTGCAGGAACCAAAGGAATTGCAGGTGCTTGCTGTCTTCCCAGGTGCAATTCACTTGTCCATATTCCCTGAATACTTCAGTGGCCCACAGGCCGCTGGTATTCAGCTCTCTCTGAGCTCGAGGAGTTATTCGCCTGAACTCCGCTGGTAGACCTGCAAAACAGGGGCTTCATTGTTGAGAACACTGTCCCTCTGTTTCCCAATGTAGGTACGTGGGTGGGAGGGATCTGATGTCTGGCTGCTGTCTTAGAAGGACCTTGGATCTGGGGCTCTACAGGCACTTAAAGTCTCACTCACTCTCTAGCAGGTCAAATTGGAAAGCGCAGGGGTTCCCCCTGTTTTCTACTCACAGTTTTGAGCCTGATGGCTCAAATGCATGTGTAGGAGCTCTCTCAGCTCAGTGGTGCTGCAGCTGCTGCAGAATTTGGGAGTCCTGTCACAGCAGTGGAACTGGGAGACCAACACAGCTGCCTTCTGGGAAGTCTTAGAGAGCCACAATTGTGGTCCATGGACCTAGGTGGTCTGGCAGGTCTGGTGTAACTGGGTTGTTTGGCATGTCTGTCTGAATCTGGTGGCTATACTTGCTGGTTGATGGCCACTAAGGTGTTGGGCTGCCCTTACACTCACTGGCTGGGAAGCCTTGCGTGGTCGTACAGCTGCTCACAGACCTGGGATTCAGCTGGTTGGAACCTTGTACCCTGTTATTGGAAGGCTGGTAGCGTGTACCCGGTTCTCTAAAGGCTGGCAACACAGATCCAGGACTGGGAAGGTAGGTACAGCTGGCAGCCACAGCTGAGGAGCTAGGAGCCCCACCTCTGTTGTCTCAGTCCCCAGGCAGTGAAATATGTGCTAAGCCTTTGGCACTGTGGGCCTGCTACCCCGAGGAGGAGAAAGGTCCAAAACTGGAAAGTGCAAGAGTTTTGAATGTTCACCACTGTCAGTCCCCAGAGAGGTACACTGGTGACCTGAATCTAAATGATGTCTGTTGGGAGCCACTGCTCTACCAGCTGCTTTGATATTTAAATCTCAGTGGAAAGACTCCTTTTACCAGGCCTTCACTGTAGTCAGGGAACAATTTCTAAGTCTATCTCCTTTTGTTTGAGACAGCAAATGGGATATCTTGTCAAAAATCACACCTCTTGTTTCACCTCCTTTTGAATTTAACTCACTGTGCCAAGCTGCTTTTACTCTGGCTTAAAAGCAGTCTAAAATAAAGCCAGTTGTCTAGTCTCTAATAGAGCCTCTCAGAAACGTCCCATGTGTTGTGTGTTAATTTATTAATTTTTTATTTTATTATTTTTTAAAAATTTATTTATTTTTATCTCAATCACAGGTTAGGTACTTTGAATCCCAGGCATAGCCCCCTCCCTCAGTCCCTCCTACCGCCCCACTCCCTCCCTCATCTCCCTCCTCCCCACCCCCTCCAAGTCCACCAACAGGGGAGGACCTCCTTCCATTCCATCCAACCCCAGCTTATCCTGACTCCTCAGGGCTGGCTGCAATGTCCTCCCCTGGGATCTAGTCAGACTGTCACTCCCCGGCTTGTATGGGGGAGGGTCAAAGAGTCAGCCATCACGATCATGACTGAAACAGGGTCTTCAGTCCTACACCAAGCTATCATGGTACCCATCTG
>JAQQSO010004619.1:0-12638 GCA_028658305.1 Pachyuromys duprasi | reverse complement strand
AAGAAGGAGGACCCAGGTTGGTATGATCAATGCTTGTTTGGATGAAGAAATGGGATGGACATTGAGCGGAGGAGAAAACAAGCAACAGAACAGGAGCATGCCAAAGAGGACCTATGGGGGGGGGGTCAATGTAGAGATGTATCAGAGCGGATATTAAGACTGGAGATCAAGCCTCTGAGGTCCTCCCCTGTTGGTGGACTTGGAGGGGGCGGGGAAGAAGGAGATGAGGGAGGGAGTGGGAAGGTGGGAGGGAATGGGGGAGGGGGCTACACCTGGGATTCAAAGTACCCAACCTGTGATTGAGATAAAAATAAATAAATTAAAAAAAAAGAATTAGATTAGTATGCTTCCTTTTATATTATTTGCTTCATGTACTATGTATTATTGTGTGACTAAAGTAAATTATAAAGCCAGACAAATATTCTTAAGTTACTGATAGTCCTGTAAGTTGAAAGTTGATCACTTATTTCTAAAAAGAATTTATAACACACAATTCCTTTTGTAAACAGGAGGGCTTCAGGTTTATTTGAGGTAATTTTGTATCAAGCCACCTTGCTAAAGGTGTTTTTCAGCTGAAGGAGTTCTCTGATAAAATTTTGGGTAACTCATATATACTATCATATCATCTGCGAATACTTATGCTTTCACATCTTCCTTTCCAATTTGTAATCTTTTGATCTTCCTTAGTTGTCTTATTGTTGTAGCTAAAATTTAAAGAAATATGTTAAAGAGATAAGAAAAGAGTGGGCAGCCTTGCCTTGTCCCTGATATCAATGTGATTGATTTAAGTTTCTCTCCCTTTAGTGTGATGGTGACTATAGGTTCCGTATATATTGCCTTTACTATGTTTAGGTATGTGTTTTGTATCTCTCATCTCTCCTAAACTTTAAACATGGAGAGCTGTTAAATTTTATCAAATGATTTTTCATCATCTACGGAGATTATTCTGTATTTTTTGTTTCTTTGTTTTTCTTTCAGTGCTTTCTACAGTAGATTATGTTGATGGATATTCTTTTTTAATTAAATCTTTATTTTTGTATTAATTACAGTTTATTCACTTTGTATACCAGCTGTAGACCCCTCTCTCATTCCCCCACAATTCCAACCTCCTTACCTCTTCTTCTCCAATGCCTCTCTCCAAGTCCACTAATAAAGGAGGTTCTCCTCCCATTCTGTCTGACCCTAACTTATGAGGTCTCATCAGGATTGGCTGCATTGTCCTCCTCTGTGGCCTAGCAAAGATGCTCTCTCCCTCAGGGGTGAGTGGTCAAAGAATCAGCCACTAAATTCATTGTCAGAGACAGTCCCTGTTCTCCTCAGTAAGGTACCCACTTGGATACTGAGCTGCCATGGACTACATCTGAACAGTATTTCTAGGTTATATCCATGAATGGTTATGGTTGGAATATCAGTCTCAGAAAAGAGCCCTGGGCCCAGATATTTTGGCTCTGTTGCTCTCCTAGTGGAACACCTGTCCTCTCCAGGTCTTCCTATTTCCCCCTTTTTTCATAAGATTCCCTGAACACTGGGCAAAGTTTGCTTATGAGTCTCAGCATCTGCTTTGGTGGGCAGAGTCTTTCAAAGGCCCTCTGTGGTAGCCTCCTGTCCTGTTCCTGTTTTCTCCTTCTTCTGATTTCCACTTCATTTACAATTCTGAGTGAGGATTGATCATCTTACCCAGGGTCTTCCTTCTTTCTAAACTTCTTTAGGTGTACAGGTTTTAGTATGTTTATCCTATATTATATGTCTAGTATCTACTTATAAGTTAGGATATACCATGTCTGCTTCTGGGGTACCTCACTCAAGATGAACTTTTCTAGATCTCACCATTTGCCTGCAAGTTTCATGATTTCATTGTTTTTAATTGGTGAGTAGTATTCCATTGTGTAAATGTAACACAATTTCTGCATCTATTCTTCCATTGAGGGACATCTGGGTTCTGGCTATTATGAATAAAGCTGCTACAAACATGGTTGAACAAATGTCCTTGTTCTGTACTTTAGCATTTGTTGGATATATGCCTAGGAGTGGTATAGCTGGATCTTGAGGAAACGCTATTCCTAATTGTCAGAGAAAATGCCATAGTGGTTTCCAAAGTGGTTGTACAAGTTTACATTCCCACCAGGAATGGAAGAGAGTTCCCCTTTCTCTACATCCTCTCCAGCATGTATTGTCACTTGAGTTTTTTATCTTAGCTATTCTGATGGGCATAAAGAGAAATCTCAGGGTTGTTTTGATTTGCATCTCTCTGATGACTAAGGACATTGAACATTTCTTTAAGTGTGTCTTTTCCATTCTATATTCCTCTACAGAGAATTCTATGTTTAGCTCTGTACCCCATTATTTTAATTGGATTTACTTGATTTGTTGCTTTTTAAGTTCTTTAGTTCTTTATATATGCTGGATATTAGCCCTCTGTCAGATATAAGCTTGTTTAAAATGTTTCCCAGTCTGTACGCTCCCAGGCAGCTGGAATTACAGTCCTGTGCCATCATCACCAGGGAGGAAAATATCATCCTGACATCTGATTTGTCTGATCCTACCATAGTCATCTTCAAAAATTTAGCTTGATTGTAACATATCATTTGGTTTCAAAATTTAGAATAAAAACCTCTAAATGCAAACTGATCGGTTTCATACATTCTGTTTTTTGGACGTATTTACAGGCATCTATATTAGATACAGTTTGCATTCAGTTATATTTATTCATTCACATTATTGGAAGTTGCAAAGTAAACCATGGAATTTGAGTTTGCTAAACCCTATTCACATAATTATTGAATTTATCATATTCCAATGTGTGTTTTTAGTAAATTCATTTTTTGTTGTTTGAAACTTGAATGTCATCAAATGGGAACTGAGAAAATGTGTTTGGAGTGGACACTATCAGAGAGAGAGAGAGAGAGACAGAGAGAAAGAGAGAGAGAGAGGGAGAGAGTTCACACAGTAAGTGAGACGCAATGACACTGAGGAGACTTAATTCAGTGACCTAAACAGGAAGAGCTTTTAATTCCCTGTAGCAGTAGCTGAATCAGCATCATTATGATGATCCCAGTGAGCTCATCACATCTGATTATGTCTTATATTTATACTTACAAGTATGCATACGCACATGTAGGGACACACATACACACCAACAAAAGTGAGTGTTAATGAAGTGAATCAGCCATTGTGTTTCTCTTGAGTGCTTTTCATTTTATTCCTTATAAATCAGCATCTTTTAGCTTAATGATTTTCCATTGTTGATATAGAAAAAAAATCATCCTCTAAATAGAATGAATAGTGCTAACATACAAAGAAATATTTTGATATTTGAAAATTAAAAAAATAACATGCATCCAGGGAATTTTACAGAATCAAATTTGAGAGAAGATGAGAATGGAATTTAAAAACTGTCATATTTAAAACCTTGTTATAGATCACAAAGAATTGGCAATTACGTCAAAATTTTTCATAATGTAACCACCAGTAGCCACTCTGCTGTGACTGATCACAGATGTCAGTTCTCTATCAGTTGCTGAGTACACTAACTTAATGAGAATGTCTTTATTTTATCTTAATCATGGCCATGAGCGATAAAGTATAATTCTTTTCATTTCTAAGTGCCAAACATATATCAACAAAGTAATTTCAAGAAGAAATCTCAAACCGTTTTATTTTATAAGATTTGTCTATGAAACTATTGTTATTCTCTTATTTTATTCTATTATGTATATTATAAAATTTATCATATATATGTTTATATGGGAAATTATCTCTAAGAGAATTTTTTATTTATTTCATATTGAACTGCTTAGTACATTTTCCAGAAAACAAGTGAGGAACCATCACAATCACAGTAAAGCTCACACATCTTTTTTGGACAAAGAGAGGAAGAGACAAATACCCCATCCCAAAATCTATTTTTTGTTTTGTTTTGTTTCTTCAAGACAGTGTTTTGAAAAATTGTAGCTTTGGCTGCCCTGTATTCAACTTGTAGACCAGGCTGGCCTTGAACCCACAGCTATCAACCAGCCTCTGCCTCCCTGAGTGCTAGGATTACTAGTATGTATCACCTTGCCCAGCTTTAAAATCCCTTTCAAGACATTTTCTCCTGTTGGACCTGGCATTGTTTGAGCATTCCCTCAATCTCTGTCTTTATCCCTGCAAATCTGGTAAGCAGGGTCAATTTGGGGTGGAAGTTTTTGTGGATGGGTATGAGTTACACTCCATCTATTAGGAGGATAACTTAGTGAGAAGCTGTTCTCTACAGACTATATGGTCTCTGCTACTAGGAATAATTGCTTAAATTCCCCTCACATCTTCCTAGTGCCCTAACATGACTTAGGTGTCCTGCTTGTCACAGAGATAACCCATCTTCTATTTCTCTTTTTTTCTACAGGCCTTTTGTCTTCTCTTCCTTACTTTCCCCATGTCTGTTCTCTATCAGCTTAACTCACTGTGCCCCCTCTGCTACATTTTGCCCTCTCTTTGTAGACTATCTCATTCTATTCTGTCTCTCCTTCCAAGTGAGATTTATATATACTCTCTTGAGTCTTTTGTTATTTATTTTCTTTGTATCTAAGTTTATCCTGTTCTGTATGACTAAAAATATCCTTATAAGGGAGTACATACCATGTGTGTCTTTTTGAATCTGGGTTACCTAATTCAGGATGATCTCTTCCAGTGCCATCCATTTGCCTGAAAATTTAATGATTTGTTTTTAATAGCTTAGTAGTATTCCGTTGTGTAAATGTATCATAGACCTACCCTATAGGAGAATGCCAACTCCTGACACTATGAAAAAATACTCTGCTAAGCTTGCAGAGAAGAACCTGACAGAGTTGTCCTCTGAGAGACTCTATTCAACAGAGCCTCAAAACAGATGCTGAGACTATGAGCAAAACGTTGAAGGATGATTTGTGAGCCTTCTGGAAAAGTGGGAGGAAAGAGAAAAAGGACCTGGAGGTGACAGGAGCTCCAGAAAAAGACTAACAGGACCAACTAACCAAGGCCCAGAGAGGCTTACTGAGACTGAAGCATCAACCAAGTACCATGCAGGAACTAGACTTAGGCGGCCTACATAGATGTAGCAGATGGACAGCTTAAGCTTCAGGTGGGTCCTCTAGTAAGGGAAGTAGGGACTACATTGTACACAGAATCACTTGACAACTTTTTGATCACTTTCTCCTAGTGGAACTGCCTTACCAGGTCACAGGAAAAGAGGACATACTCAGTCCTGATGTAACTTGATGAGCTGGGATGGAATGGAAAAGAAGATCCCCTTTTCTACGAAGAGGCAAGGGGAGAAAAGGGAGGGAGGGAGGTTGGGACTGGGAGGGGAGATGGGATGGGGCTACAACCAAGATGTAAAATGAATTTAAAATTAATTAATTAATTAATTAATTAAAATACGTGTTCTCTGTTCTATACCACTAAGATATGCTTATAAATGAGTATATAACATGTGTGTCTTTCTGTTCCTGGTTATCTCACTCAGGATGATGTCCTCCTAAAGTCTCCATGCAGCAAGGAATGAAAGCTGAGATGCACAACCAAAATTTGGACAGAGCACAAAGAGTTTCATGTAAAAGTGGGGGATAGAAGGACCTGGAGTAGATATGAGCTCCACAGGAAGATCAACACAGCCAAGAACTGTGGGCTCAGGGGGCCTGAAGAGACTGATACATCAACCGAAGGCCATGCGTGCAAAGGACATAGAATCCCTGCTCAATGTAGCCCATAGGGTCAGATCGTAAAGCAGAAGGTCTCTTTCTGTGGACTAGAGGAGCGGGATTCAGGGGGGATTGTTGAGACCGGGAAGAGACATGTGATGGGGCTACAGTAGGATATAAAGTGAATAAAGTATAAAAATAGAAAAATGGGAGAAAGAAACTCTCCATTGATGCAGAACTCCCACTAGTCCCCAAATCCTAAAAATTGCTCCATCTTCCAACATCATCAAGACTGGTTCCAGATTTTAAGTTCACATCCCAGATCTTAAATATGATACACAATTATTTTATTCAACAGAATTATTCTGCTGCAAAGGGGTTAGATGAAAATATCAAGGAATTATTTCTAATAACTACTACTAATTGTACAAATATTTTGAGTTTGTGTGTATGTGTATGTGTTTTCAGGCATATTTATGTGCATGCATTGGTTTATGAGTCCACATTGTATGTACGCATGTGTACTGTGTGTTTGTGAGTGTGTGTTGTTTGCATGTGTATGTATGTGAGTGTTTATATATTTCTGTCTATAGTTTGTGCATGTTTGTGTTCATGTGTGGTGTATGTGTGCATGCCTATGTGTGTGAGTGTGTGTTTTGTGTGTGAGGAGAGCATGCAGATGCCAAAGTCAAAATCCCTGTAAAATTAAATGACTTAAAGTCTGAAGAGTTTTTACTTTAGGTATAATGTTACTCCAGCAAAAGCTTAGGTAATGTTTTAATGCATATATATTAGAATTTTCAGCATTAAAATATCCAATTTATTTCTAATTTTAAAAGGAAAAATAAGCCTTTAAAATCATTTAATGAATAAAATCCATGTCTAATACATATAAGATGATCAACAATTTGTCTTGACTCATAGAAGATATTATGTGTTCTTTCACCAGATCCAATCCCTTAGGCTCCTCCCTAGCACTTCAACAGAACACCAGATTCTGCCTCCTGCAATTGTTACATCTCCTGTGTATCCCACATATCATCTCTTCCTGGCTTTCCTCCCACAACTCCTAGATGTTTCTGAGCCCCAGTCTTGGGTGGACACCCTACTGCTCAAGTACAGCAAGCCAGCCCTGTTGAAACACATTCTGCTCACTGTTCATCAAGACCCAATCCCTCAAGCAACACCTCAGTGCTGCAACAAACCCAAGCTGCAGCCTCCCTTTTTCACTGCTCATGTCTTTCATGGACTCAACATATCATCCTCTCCTAACAGCGTTCCACCCACTCATAAATCTATCCCAACCCACAACTCAAACAGATGCAAGTCAAGCAGAAAACCAACTGGGCAGCCCACAGACTTTCGCTATAATCTCTGCTCCCCTAGATCCAATCCTTGAGTCTCCCCACCCTAGTGCTACAACTGATCAACAGCTGCATCTTTTATTTCCCCTGCCCATGTCTCTTGTGGACCCCACAGACCATACCCTCTGTCCTCCCTTCCCAACTTGTCACTCCATCCCAGCCTACAACACCAGCAGAGATTCCCTATGAAAACACCATCCAAACAGGTCAGTAAAACAGGCCACACACAGTCATCACACTCTCTGAAGATACAGAGGAAATGGAAACCAAAGAACAAACACCAACCCAACAAAGACAAAGCCAGAATTTAATACCAAGAATTATTATCACCAGAAACCCCAGAAGACCATACTCAGGAATATCAACCAAAGACGTCATATCAAATTGCAATAAAACCAGACACCTCCCTTCACATTAACACTTGATGAGGCAACTTAGTAAGATTAAAAGAGTCCTAAAAGCAAGCAAAAAACATCAAAAAACTGAGCCTTCTCCTACTGTTAGGAGTCCTGCAAGATCAAGCTATAAAACTGCAGCATATGTACAGAGGGCCTAGGACATTCCTATGCAGGCTCTCTGATTGTTGGTTCAGATTCTGTGAGGCTCTATGAACCCAGGTTAGTTGATTCCGTTTTTGCTTTGTTACATCTATCTATCTATCTATCTGTCTGTCTGTCTGTCTGTCTGTCTGTCTGTCTGTCTATCTATCTACCTACCTACTTACTTGTGGTGTCCTTAACAGCTGTCACCTACAGCTTTCCTTTACCTCCTCTTGGAATTCTCCAATCTTCACTTAATGCTTGTATCTGGGTTTCTGCACTTGGGAGACCTGTGTTTTTCTGGAAAAAGAGGAGGAGAACAGGATGAGGATGGGGAAGAAAGATGGGAGGGAGAGCTGAGGTCTGGTTGGGAATTAATCTAACTAAAGACCCAGCTAAACCAGTTTCACACATATTCTCGAGGGCACTCCATTCCACCACACAGGACACTTGCTCAGCTATTTTCACTGTAGCTTTATTCATAATAGCTAGAAACTGGAAACAATGTAGATTTCCCTAAACCAAATAAAAATGCGGTACATTTACACAATATAATCTTACACAACTGTTAAAAATGTGGCATTATAAAATTTTGATTGTGGTCATTCGTGAAGATACCTGATAAACCAGGGTCAGATGAAAGGTAGGAGGTCCTCCCCTATCAGTGGACTTGGAAAGGGGCAGGGAGGAGATGAGGGAGGGATGGTGGGATTGGGAGGGAATGGTGTAGTAGGATTCACCTGGGATACAGAGTTAATAAAATTTAACTAATAATACAAATAAAATTTAAAAAATAATAAAAAATAAAAATAAAACATATAAAATATAAATAATAAAATAAAAAATAAAAATTTTCTTTTTTTTAATTTATATATTTTTATCTCAATCACAGGTTAGGTACTTTGAATCCCAGGCGTAGCCCCCTCCCTCATTCCCTCCTACCCTCCCACTCCCTCCCTCATCTCCCGCCCCCTCCAAGTCCACCAACAGGGGAGGACCTCCTTCCCTTCCATCCAACCCCAGCTTATGCTGTCTCCTCAGGGCTGGCTGCAATGTCCTCCCCTGGGATCTAGCCAGTCTGTCACTCCCCGGCTTGTATGGGGGAGGGTCAAAGAGTCAGCCATCAAGATCATGACTGAAACAGTCCCTGTTTCCCTGAGTAGGGTCTTCAGTCCTACACCGAGCTATCATGGGCCCCATTTGTACGGGGGTTCCAGGCCACAATTAGAAAAAGTTATCTTGCATGAAAAAGCACAGGCATAGAAATAAGAATATAGCAAGTATTAAATTAAAACTGAATATTGGCCATTAGGTAAATGATAACCAAGGTGTAATTTATAGACCTAGAAAGGTTAAATAAAGAATAGGGGCTCTAAAGGAGATACATGGATTTTCCTGGCAAGGGGGAATAGAAGAGACTTTTCAGGTGGACAGGGCATGGGTAGTGACAAGAACAGAAGGAATCAGGTGGTCGGATTAGGACAGAAGAATAAAGTTAAAGAAAAGTTGACTGGAATTGGGCTGAATAACAAGGGCATTACAGATACCTAGAACAGCAGAAACTTTCCCTGAAATTTCTGAGGTTTATTTTAGTGAAGAATCCTAGTACTGGGGGCATGGAGGCTCAACTGGCCATATTTGGTAGCCAGATGGGGTTTCCAGTGGTAGGACTGGGTTGCATTTCGTTGAGTTCTTGCCTGAGGGGCTTCAGTGGATATTTCCCTAAACAACCCAGACTAAGACCAAGACAGAGAGTTGTTCCCCGAAAACTGAAAGCAGGGGCCCAATGCCAAGGAAAACCACACAGCTCACTGAATGTGGAGAATTAACTGGTCCCTGATTAGAACATTCACCCTATGTTCTAATGCTTTTGGTCCAAGAATGTTTCTTTTCAGGCTACTGAAAGAGAAACCTTGGACACCAACCCATGCACAAAATCTTTGATCAACAATTTGTCCAGCCTGCAAAGTGTGCTGGGACAATGGCGGGGAAGACATGTGGGAGTGGCCAACCAATAACTGATTTAACATGGAGCTTTCTTCAGGAAAGGGAATAGAAACATGATAATGCTAGGATAGCCAAGAACCAGAGTACCTGTAGCCCAGAGATCTAGGATATCACCAAACAGGACTGGTCAAAAAAATTCTGTTTTAAATCAGTGAAATAATTCCTAACGGCATTCTGTTCTACTGACAGAATGTTTACTCGTCCAGTTGCCATCAGAGAGTCTTCATAAAGACACCCACAACCAGACATTATGTGGAAAGTCTAAATCGGAGGTCTCCCTCAGGTCCTGTCCCTCCTAGCTTGGGAAATCCTGCAGAAGAGAGGGCAGATGCTTTCCTGGAGTTAGATGGGATGCAGGACACCAGAACATAACCCACTGAATTAATTCAGCAAGGCACACATGGGTTCATAAAGACTAAATGACACACAAGTAGCCTTAAAGGGTCTGCATCAGTTCCTCTGCATACGTTACAGCTGTTAGCTTGGTGTTTTGGTGGGACTCCTTTGCCTCCTCTTGGGACTCTGTCCTATGGTTGGGTTGCCTTGTCCAGCTTCAGTGTGAGGGCTCTTTCTCTGATTTACTGTATTTTGTTTCCTCTGGAGGCCTGTTCTTTACCGATGGCAGACAGAGGGATAGTGGATCTGGGGAAGAGAGGAGGTGTGTGTGTGTGTGTGTGTGTGTGTGTGTGTTAGGTGGAGTAGGGAGGAGTAAAGTGAGGTGAAACTATGACAAGGATGCATTATGTGAGAGAAGAATATTTCCAATGAAATTAAAATGAATAAAAATTTTAAAAAGATATGATGTATTTTTCTTCTACTGAGATTTTCCCTGGATATTTAACAAGTCATCACCATTTTGGTTCACACAACTTAGTGACACCATTTCTCAGTTTCCTTTGCCTCAAACTAATATTTTAATTTATTTCATTTTTATTGATGTCTTTTATTATAATTAGATTTTTGGTATTATTAAAATAGAATGATATTGAAGTGCATCAGATATTTATTATATTCATTGCATGTATATACCAGTAAGTGCATGTCTATAATTACATGCTGTGTTTTATGCATATTAAATACAACAATTAGAAATTTAATATAATGTTCTTTATATAAAACTATGGATATGTTTATGCATTATAACCTACTCTTTATAAAGATAGGATTATAGGATGGTTCTCAAAAGTTCCCATTGTCAGCAAGACCTCCCTTTGTAAAAATAACCCATTAGGAATTGTTCGTGTATTAATTCTAATTCTGCCGTCATCATTTTCTCCCTTGTTGAGGAACATCACACTGATGGAATTACACAGTTTCCTTTTTGACTCTTATTTTTTTTAAAGCACACGTGTTATAATCATGTCAAATATTATATATAAAGACATCCATTCTTTTATATAACAGAATATAAGTCCATTGTATAGACAAACTGACATTCAGTCATCTATCTCTCCATTGACGAACATCAGAGTTGTTTATAATTTTATGTGACAATAATCCTGATATATGATTTGTTTACAACTTTTAATGTGACACATGTATTTGTTTTATTGTTTTACATTTCTTATTTATATGTAATGTATACTGTTTTCATATTGCTGTTTCTCCATATTTTCTTATTGACGTCCCTCCGTTCACAGCCTCTGTCTCTTCAGTAGTACCCCCTCATCTTCATGTAATTTGTGTGTTCATGTCTCATATGTATTGTGCAGTTGGCAGCTAAATGTATGTCCATGAGTGCTATGTCTAAGTCATTCATGGAGGCAGCAATTTGTATTATTCATGTGTATCCTCTGATTCTAAAATTTTGCTCACCCACTCTGCTACAATACCTCCTGGGTATTTACTTTAAATTCCTTGATGTTCAATGATTGTGTTGCCTAGTTTTATGTCAACATGGTACAACTAGAATCATCCGGACTGGCCTTTTACAATCCTTTTGGGCACTTACTTTTTTATTATTGCTGGGAGAGGGCCAAGCACACTGTGGGTAATGCCACCACATTAGTAGTGGTCTTGAGTGATATGAGCAAGCCAATGAGGAACAAGCCTTTAAGAGCTTTCCTCTATGGCTTCTGCATCAGTTTCTGCCTCCGGGATCATGTTCTGAATTCATGTTCCTCCTCACACTTCTCTTACTGCTAGACTATACACTAAAGACAGAAGTAAAACCTTTCCTTCACACCTTGTTTAAAGTCATGCTGCTTAGCACAGTAATAGAAAACAAACCGAAACTGTACAGTGATGTTAATATTTTGTCATGTTTGACATTTGAATGCATTTACTTTTATTACTTTTAAATCTTTCTCTATTTTGCTCGATTTCTCTCTCTCTCTCTCTCTCTCTCTCTGTGCATGCACACATCTGTCATGTTGTTCCTGTGAAATAAGAGGACATCTTGTGGAAGGTGGTTCTTTGTGTCCATTGATTTCTAGGTTTCATGTATCAAACACATGTGGCAAGTGCCTTTACCCACTACAGGTAATGTTCGAGGAAGTTCTTTGCAACTTTTCAAGCTTGTCTGATAATACTTTTCTAAGTGTTAATATGTACCTTTCTTCTTACATTGTGTTTGACATGTACACATTGTGATTGATACTAGATAGTCCAATGTGTGATATAGAGAATTTTTTTCAGAATTCAGTTTGCATGTTCTGCTTAACTAGATTTTTAAATATGTCTTTGCAAACTTCTGTTCATGGGCCTAGAGAGGTGTATTGTGTATGGGTTTGGGGTTGTGTTTTCAATCTAGCTTCATAAGAGCATGGGGACGTATTTGCTGCAAACTGAAACTATCACTTGTATTTTTGAATCATGGTTTTTCTTATATTATTTTTTATTTTTTTTAATTTATTTATTTTTATATCAATCACAGGTTAGGTACTTTGCATCCCAGGCATAGCCTCCTCCTTCATTCCCTCCCACCCTCCCACTCCCTCCCTCATCTCCCTCCTCCCCGCCCCCTCCCAGTCCACCAACAGGGGAGGACCTCCTCCCCTTCCATCCAACCCCAGCTCATCCTGTCTCCTCAGGGCTGGCTGCAATGTCCTCCCCTGGGATCTAACCAGTCTGTC
>JAQQSO010004618.1:0-12639 GCA_028658305.1 Pachyuromys duprasi | reverse complement strand
CCGCTGGCGGACTCACACACTAACTGAGTTTTTGCTGGCAGAAGCGTTCGGCCCGCGCCCCTGCAGTGTGTGGACTGGTCAAAATGGTCCCCCAATCCACTCAGTCTGTGGTGTTTCCCCCGATCTGTTCGCGCCCGCCGCACACCCGTGGGTTGGTGCAGAACTCGGGATCCTCCCAGATCCGCCGGCGGACTCACACACTGACTGAGATTTTGCTGGCGGGACGTTTGGCTTGCGCCCCGGCAGTGTGCGGACTGGTCAAAATGGTCCCCCAATCCACGCAGTCTGGTGTGGTTCCGATGATCGGACCGAACCCTCAGCACACCCGTGGGTTGAAGCAGAACCCGGGTGCAGTGTGCGCTCGTAGGGCGCAGTTCAGTGAAAACGGCACCAGGCTCCTCCCGAGACTGCCCGGGAGACAGTCTACAATGGCGGGTGCGGGCGCCCAGCGCAGCCGCTCGTCCAGATCAGAGCTGTGCGCCGCTGGTCACAGGGAAATTTCTCCAGGTAATAACTGAGTATCCCTAAGGTTTTCCCACTTGATTTTCTCACCGTAGGAGTTCCGCTCACCTGGCACTCACAATGCTGGCGTTTTAGGTCCCAGAGTTCAGTCTCCTGGTCGCTGCGTTGTTTCTGCTCTCCTACTCCTCAGACACAGTGTTCTCTCGTGGCAGCCATCTTGGATCCCGGCTATTTTCATATTATTAATTCTACCAGGTTCAGGGAATTAAAAAAAAATCTTCTAGTATCTTAGCTTCTTTTTTCAGTGTTTTAAAATTTTCACTGTATAGGTCTTTGAATTTCTAGGTTAGGTTTAAGGTATTGAATTTTTTGATGCTATTGTGAATGGGATTGTTTTTTTGGTTTCTTTCTCTGTCATTGGTGTATAGGAAAGCTATTGATGTGGGTATGTTAATTTTGTACCAGATGGCACTTTGCTAAAAATGTTTATTAGGAGTTTTCTAGCTCTTGGAGTTTTCTGGCGGAGACTTTGGGGTTTCTTTGATTAGAATCATGTCACTTGTTTGGGGCTGGAGGAACTGGTAGGAAAAGCTGTGACATTGATATTTCCAGGTTTTGACATAAACAGCAAATAGATAATGATGCCATTTATTGAAGTCCATGCTACTGAAAAAAGACCAGATAAAGCAAATGAAACTATGAGTTTAGAATAAAGCTTAGGCCACCTTTGTGATGATACCCAAAGGGTTTATGGATCTTGGCCATAGAATGATCTGGGCTACAGTGTTCCTTTTAGTGTTGTTGGTTATGTGACAGTGTCAGGTAGCCTTTAAGAGAACTGAGCATTTTGCCAGCTGAGCTGCTGTCCTCAGGTTGTAGGGGAGCAGCCACTTTGGGGATGATGTTGGTACCTTGTGGTCCCTTGGTAATCTTGATGTGTGTTTGCATTTCAGAGGCTCTCACAGAGATTGTGAGAAAATTGGCAGTGTGAAATTGAGCTGTGGGGTTTAAAGAAATAAAAATGGAGAGAAATTGAGGTGTAGAAAAGCAACTGAGGGAGTCACAGGCCACGTAGGTAGCGTGGTGTCAGCTGTAGCTGTGAGGAGGAAGATGATGAAACATTTATCAGCCGTCAGTGTACAGATTGTCTAGGCACAATGCAGGCCCAGTTGAGGGTGCAGCAGAGATTTCTTGTGTTTCTGAACACTTCCTTAGGATGAGCAGGCAAGGCTAACACACTGATGGGGAGTATTTAACCAGTCTGGTGGAAGTCAAAGACAAGGACTTCACACAGTCCTGGGCTACCATATCATACTGTGGGTCTCCTCGGAGTCTAGGTGAGAACAGATTTCTGGAAGGATTGGAGGGGACAGGAAATGAAGATTATCTGTTAAAAATGTGAAATATTTGTTCACAAAGCTCTTCATAGTTTGTTTTTTGAAATAAAGCTAGCATGGAGTGTCTGTTTATTTGGAAGTTTAAAAATACTCACCCTAGCTCAGTGGTGAGTGATTGCCTAGCATGTGTGAGGCCCTATGCGTGAGGCCCTCAGTTCAACCTTTTATTCTTGTAAGAAATAAATAAATATTTTATTTCTTTATTATGGAAAAATTATATAATATATTTTGATATTTTCTTGCCCCACCAGTTCCACCCAGATCCTTTCTGTATCTCTGTCTATACAGCTTTATGTTTGTTTTCCCTATCTTTCAAAGAAAACAACAATCAAACAAAAACCCCACAAGAAACAAAACAAAACTCAGAAAAACCAAGAAACAAAACTGTCCAAGAAAACACAAAAGTGAAAGTCAAAACAAACAAGCAAAGCCAAAAATGCCCAAACAAATCAAAATGAAACCAAAAGGCCATAAAAATACTGTTGAGTCTGTTTTATGTTAGCTATCTATTCCTGGGCATGGGGACTTCCCTGAAGTATGGTTCATATATCTGGTGAGACTTCATTGGAGAAAACGAATTTCCCCTTTGCCAGAGCATATCACTTGCAAGCAGTATTTTGGTTATAGGTGGGGCTGATGTTAAAATCAGTTTTCTTGATACAGAATCTCATTATGTAACTTAGGCTGGCCTTGAACGTACCATGTATCCTGTTTTGGCCTTGAACTAATTTTAGTGAATCTGAACCTCCTGCTTTAGGCTTCTGAGTGCTGGGATTGTAGGCATGGGCAGCCATACTCACCTTGTTTTTTGATTTCTCCTTTCTTGAAATAGCTGCTTGTTACAATTCGTTAAGATCTGAGCCTGATTCCTTTTGCTTCAGTAGCCTTCCTTGCCATATATGCTTTGAGTGAGCTGACACATCTTAGCAAGTATTTGAAGCCTGCATAGAACTGTGGCACTTTTGAAGGATAGGTAGGAAAAAACCACTTTACCCGTGATATCAGCACACTGAGCTGAGGCATTTCTTCTCTGTATCATGTGTTCAGAATTGTATAGATGTGATGTCAGTGTTAGCAAAGATCAGCCAAATTGAGATGTTTGGGTCTTTGAAACTTAGATCTTTAAGCCATTCTTAGTATGAAATAGAGAAATACACGATTACTGAGAAACCAGGCATACTTAAAATTTGCTGCTAGAAGTTAGAGGCATAAAACAGGGATGTAAATCTTTGAACTTATTTACAGAAACAATCATTTGGTGACTTTAGGAGGAAGAAGGGTTCTAGCAGTTTCCAAGTTGACAAGTCTAGTCTTCCAGTCTGGATTTTAAAACTAAAACAGACTCTCTTTTACTTTTAAAATGTGCATGATTCTTCCTCATTGTAGTCAAGGCTCATAAACTAGAAGAATTTCTATTTTATATGAAAAATGAATGCAATATGTGATGTACTGTCTGTGTTCTTGGTGTTGCTGTCCAATAGGCAGTTCTCTATTTGGCCACTAGGGGACTCCAGAGGCTGCTAGGTGCCCTTCCTGAGCTGGTGGAGGATGTCAGTGCTCTAGTCCAGTGTCCCCAGTACAGTCTGGTAGTCCTTGATTAGAAGCACAGATGGAAATCCACAATTGTACTAGGAAGTAATAGAAAATAATAAAAATGCTGATGCAAAATGCTAGAATGATTAATTTTGTGTTTTATTCCAAGTGTAATATTTTTTAAAAATATAATTTTGAGGGGCTGGAGACATGGCTCAGTGATTAAGAGCACTGGCTGTTTCAGAGGACCCTGGTTCAGTTCCAGCACCCACATGGCTGCTCACACCTGATTGTAATTCCAGTACCAGGGCTTCTGAAAACCTCACACAGACGTACATTGAGGCAAAACACAAATGAACATAAAATAAAGATAAATTAAAAAATGTAATTTTGAAAAGTTACTCTAAACATAAACCATAAACATTTAGGGCTTTCTCTATTTATTTAAAAACATAATATAAATTTATTCAGTATGAATATATATTTTCTACCCTCCCAAAGGATGGTTTTATGCTTTTATTGCTCATGAGATGCCGTGCAAGTCTTAAGATGCTTTGCTGTTGTGTTGAAGGGAATCCGAGCCCGCGTTTTGGAAACTCTGGTCATGCTGCTGCTACTTGCATTGCTGATTCTTGGGATGGTGTGGGTGGCCTCTGCCCTGGTTGACAGTGATGCTGCCAGTACGGAGTCTCTCTATGGTACGTGGTTGTTTTAGCTGGTTTCTATAAGGGGCCTTATTTGGGATACAATTATATACCTTTTTTTGTTTGTTTTTTGAGGTAAGATTTCTCTGTGTAACAGCCTTGTCTGTCATGGAACTTGTTTGTAGACAAGGCTGGTCTCAAACTCACAAGAAATCTGCCTCTTCACCCAGAATACTAGGATTAGAGGCGTGTGCCACCATACCTGGCGGAATTAAAAACTTAAATAATTATTTTGTGGTCTAATTAACTCTCTGTTAATTTACATAATTTAGATAGTTTTAGAGAGACTTAAGCAAAGCAATGAATATTCATTTTTTCAGAAGACTAAGAAGTTTTCCATATATTTTTTATTAATTGGTTTCTGTTCTTAAAATTCCGTGAAACACTATCTCCTTTTGAAACAGATTTTTCAAAAGAATTAAAAAAATTTTTACTTTAGATCTTTTTATTCTGTAATTTAGAAATTAGACTGTTTAATATAGTCAAATAGGCAGTTAAAATGTTTATCATATTACTGCTTATTAAGCTAGAATGTAGACTATTTTAATGTGCTTCACTTATATTTACTGAAACGCTTTGATGTCTTCACAGATCTCTGGGAGTTCTACCTGCCCTATTTATACTCCTGCATTTCACTGATGGGATGTTTGCTGCTTCTCTGTAAGTATTCAATATGACGCTGAAAGTGAAGTTGTCTTGTACCCTGAAAATTTTCTGATGAAATTCCTTAATAATGGAGACTGTATTTTAGTTGACCCTAACTTTTAAAAAAATTATTATTCCAGATAAATTTTAATGAGCAGAACCTTGAAACGATTGGGTGCTTTTGCTCACTAAAGAAAGCCTTTTGCACTGAGTTAAAGACACACATGCACGTATACATCATGTACCACAAAACTTTTTTTTTTTTTCTTCTTCGAGACAGAGCTTCTCTGTGTAGCCATGGCTGTTCTGGACTCACTTTGTAATACAGGCTGGCCTTGAACTCCTGCCTCTTGCCTCCCTGAGTGCTGGGATTAAAGGTGTAGGCCAGCACAGTCTAGCTCAGAAAACTTTTAACATGTACCCCAGGCACTTCTATCCCATGTACATATTCTTTCCATCTACCGCTAGCCCAAGTATAACACTGGGAAAGAATAAAATTTTGTTTGATGAATTTATAGTCTTTATTTCAGAATTGTTTGGTTTTCCTGAAGATATCACACTGTATCTCAGAGAGAGTGTAAGTTGTCAAACATGGTTTAAAGGGCTTGTAACTAGTTGTCACTTTTAGATACTCTTTTCTGGCTCATAGTTTAAAGATGAAATGTTGTGTGTCTTCTTCCAGGGTCTATTTGTTTTAAACAAGCGTGTTCATCCTTTAGGATCTTGACTATTGTAGCCGCCTTTCATTTTTCCATTTCATGTAGTGTGCCTGGCCTCCTCACAATGCCCTTGTCTTCAGTGGGGAGGTGAGGGGCCTTTTGAGCAGCTGGGGAAGTGAAGCTGGGGTTGGGCCTCTACCAACATGCTCTTAGGCTGACCTCCCTGCTGACTGGTAGCCTGTCTCTGAGTTCTGAGGGCCTCTTTTCTCACAGTGATTTCATTTCTGCAGTGTGTACCCCAGTTGGCCTTTCGCGTATGTTCACAGTGGTGGGTCAGTTGCTGGTGAAGCCAGCGGTAAGTATTTTGTGTTTGCTAAATACTTGTATTTACATATTTGATTATGTAACGAAGACTTAAAAATTAAGGACAATATTTTTGTTGGTTATAATTTATGTTTTTAATTTTTAAATCAGTCTTTTAATCTTTGGAAACAAAATCTGTTTTTTCTTCTTAAAGTACTAACTATATGCACTTAAGTAAAAATTTGTATAGAAAATTTCAAGGCGAACTTCGCAGGTATCTGTAAGTATTTTGTGTGTTCATCCTGCATCCAACAGTAATTTTATCTGTTTCAAAATCGATTACATAGCTGTCAGGGTGTGGGTGCCTTGACTCTAGGGTGTGAGAGGCCGAGGGATTGTGAGCTCAAGGCTATTTGGGCCGCAGAGTTGAGAGCTGTGTACAGCTAAAACAGATAAATCAAAGTCCTCAAACAAACACAACACAGAGACAAAACCAATACCTATAATTTCTATGCTTTGATTTACAAAACAGTTTCTGAAAATATATATGTCTTCAATTCAATTATGTCTTGAATTACATTTTACCTCTCAGAAACATTATATATTTATTTTAAACTGACTTTTAGTGGGTAGTGATATGACGATCTGCCCCCCTTTTCTGGTCTTTGTCAACTCTTAAAGATAATAACTTCTTAGGTATTCCTAGAAAACCTGTCAGTGAAGTTTCTTCCCTGGATTCTCATTTTCTGCGAACTTGAGTCTTAGCTATCTACATGTTTCGGGTTTTCCCTGCGTCATATGCTGTTTCCCTCTGTTCCTTCACAGACTGCCGTAGCAGTTTGACGCTGCCTTGCTGCGGGCCATAAGGTTCTGTGCTGTCTGTTTCTGGCTTGCTCTGTCTGCAGTACTGCATGCCTGCCACAGTCCCCAGCAGTCTCCTGAAGGAAGTTCACACATCACTGTGGTCACCATTGCACTGCATTCTTTCTCCATATTTACTGGTGTTAGTGACTTGTATCTGACCAGGGTTACCTGCTGAGCCATTTGGCCATGTGTCTGTCCTCCCTTTGTGATGATTTCATTAAGGGAACATACTGAGGCAATATTATGATAGATGATCTTTCAGTAAACTCTTGTTTTTGAAGTTCTATTCTCTTAGTTCTCATTCAGTTGCATGCTCTCATTCAGATAAGAAAGCCACTTACAGTCTGCTAAGCACTGTTGACTAACGCAGAGCTGCCAGCTCCCCTCTTCACTTACAAAACCAAAGTACTTCAGTGTCACCTATCCCCATGCTTCCTTATTAACAACACCTCCCTAGCTCTAGTTGTTTTTACTTTCTTCGTTTTTCCTAATATCCAGTGACTGTGCTAGTTACTGAGTAATTTTGTGTCTGTCTCGTGCTGGTTCTAAGTGTTGTATGTGATACTCAGTTTCATGTCATCTTGATGACAGGCCATAAGTTGGGTGATGGTAGTCTCATTTTGTAGGTAAACTGGCTTCAGTCTAGGGAGGCTGAGTAGCTGGTCACAGAGGTGTATAAATGCAAGTTTGGACCTGGAGCCCAGGCTCCAGACCACTATCTGCTAGTCTTCTCTCTGTTCCTCCTCATGAACTTGCCTCCTCTCTACCTCTATGTTTGCACATGGTTTACCCTACCTGAAGGGCCTGTTCTTCTTGTAGTTTAGGCTGTCAGTTAGGTCTGGTGTTCTAGCCATCAGAAACATTGGCTGAGTGTTCTTTCTCCTCAAATGGAAGTAATTTTTCCCACTGACCTTTGCTAACATTTTATTTAAGCCTCAGTTTTGCCATTTATTTTACTGTGTGGAATTCTTACCTTGGTTGCAGTCCTCATGGGGTGCCCATGTCTGAGCTCCTTGTTAGTCCACAGTAGTGATGAGCTAAGGCCCTGAAGGCATTTGGAGTTTCCTTGTGAAGTGGAGCCTTTGCTTCTTAGCGTATGAAGTAGTGAAGATGCTGGGATACTTAGAGGCACATGACACGCATGTCTGTGATTCTTCTGTTACCATTTAGCTGTGGTTAGACTTATTAATAGTTTACACTCTAAGAGGAAAATCCTTAAAGTGTTAGATCTTAGAACAAAAAAGAAAAGAAAAGAAAAGAAAAGAAAGAGAGTATGCAAAAAAAAAAAAAAGCCCAAACCCAGTGGCCCACTCCTGTGATCCCAGCACTCAGGGAGACAGAGGCAGGCTGATATCTCTGAGTTCAAGGCCAGCCTGGTCTACAAATTGAGTCTGGCATAGTGAAGGCTATACAGAGAAACCCTGTCTTGATGGAGAAGGAGGAGGAGAACAGGAAAACGTGATCAACTTAACTTCAAACAGCAGAAAGTGATGAGAAACAGCACAGAGAGGAGCGCTCTTGTCTCTGTCACCTCACTGAGTAAGAGGCTTGGGTTACTCTCTCATTGGTTATCCAGTTGACCTCATTATACACCACTCCTGCTTAGGACCACATGCTTTCTAGTATGTGCTGCATCTCAGTCTTGGTAAGATTTCTGGAGAGGTCTCCTTCCCCTTCCTTTCCTTATGTGATAGTCATTCTGTGTCATTGTTCATTATCCACTTTTCTTATTTTTTTGTTTTTATTATTTTATTAGTCCCAGTGTGGATCTGGTGGCACATCTATTCAGTGGTAGCTTAGTGGGACTACAGATACTTGTAAAAGGACTAAAAAGTAGTGGATTGCTTTATGGATGTTTTCACATGATTGAAGAGCAGCTTGTCAGGTGCAACGAAACAGTTATCCCCATCCTTAACTTTCCTTTCGCAACTCCTCCCTTTGGATTGCTGTGCTGGAATCAGAAGCTTGGGTGACAGAGGGCACTTCTGTCAGCTTTGCTCCTTCCACATTTCCTTCAGGGCCAGGAAGACAGAATCTTCTCATAGGACAGTTATATTAACAAAACCAGAATTGAAGTTTTAGATTTTATTAGTTTTGAAGACATTGAAGACAGTATTTCATCAGTTTGTCTGATGAGTGCTTTACCCCCTGCTGTTATATGACATGCTGTTGAATGTGTGTATGTAAACACATTACTCCTCTAGGGCTTTGTCTCAGATGGATTTTATGATTTCAGCTTCCAATATTCATGGAAGTACCTACTGTACCAAGTTAAAAATTGGGATGTCCTCTGTGTCTCTGATATAATTTATAGGGCTTTTGTTTTGTTTTATTTTTTTAATTTTTGAGACAGGATCTCATTGTGTAGTTCTGGCTAGCCTGGAACTTACCATGTAGATGAAGCTAGTCTACATATGGTTGTGAGTTGACTTTTGCCTGGTGGGAATCCAACCCAGGCCCTCTGGAAGAGCAACCAATGTACATAACTACTGAGCTTTCTCTCCAGTCTCCAGCTTAGAGACAAACATTGTACTGAATGATCTTTTTCTCTTAGCTCTGAAATAATAGCTTGTGTATAAAGATGTATTTGCTCTTTAAAATTCATGCACTTGTTAGCCCTTGAGAATGCTACAAAGTGTAATCCTTTAAGCCTTAAAACACTCAACTTAGATGCTTGTAGATATTTTGTTATATCGAGTTTTGAAGTGTTTGGTTAGTACTAAAATAGAAAAACATAAATGTATTAAAAATAAAGTATATAAAGTATACTAAAATTTCCATAAATTAAATGGTTTGGCCATTTTAATTTTGGAGTCTTAGTTATTTGAGTCACTATTAGCACATGGTCTAAAAACAATAGGCTGCAGGGCCTGAGGTGTCTTGTACATGAGTACATTATTGACTAGTTTATCTTTCAATTTAGATTCTTGAAGACCTGGATGAACAAATTTATATGATTACCCTAGAAGAAGAAGCACTGCAGAGAAGACTCCATGGTATGTGTGTTTGTGTTACATAGTTAGACTAGGTAGAAAACTTGTTTAATTCAACAAAGACAGACAGTTAGGCTGTCTCTAACTAATAGGCTGAATTGTTTATTATATAATCAATTAAAGACTAGAAATATTGCCCTCTCAGAGGCTTATAAGTGACAAAGGACATTCCTGATGAGGGAGGTTGTGAAAATTAGAGAGATGGGTCAGGGCCAGAGGGCTAGCACCCTCGGAGCCAGTGGCCACTGGGGTTCAGCAGACTTTCACAGTAGCTCTTGGATATCTGTAGTTAAAAGGTCTGCACACTGTACTGCCTCCATGACTGGGCCCACTTGTGTCCTTCCTGGTGAAAGTTGAAGGTAAGAATAGTCTTTCTTAGGAGATTCTCAGGAGCGCTGTTGGCTCAGGTGATTTTTATTCCAGCCTTAGGTTAGTCCTGCACCATTGCAACTGTTCTGGCTGCCAGGCTGCCTTTAAAGTGACTCTAGGGAAACTGCTTAATAATGTGTTTCTGTGACTGGCCACTGTGGGCTATTTCAGATGGAAAACTAATAGGTTGAATTGTTTGTTAAATAAGTGATTCTAGGGCCAAGTTGACATTTGACTGTATTAAGGATTGTAAGCTTCTGTAGTTTATTGGTTAATGTCTGTAAAGGGGAAAAGCAAGAAGAAAAGAACATTTTATGATTTGCTCTTTTAAAGTTTAAAAAATATTTATGTATATGGGTATTTTGGTTGCGTGTATGTCTGGGCACCATGTGCATGCAGTGCCTGTGAAAGACAGAAAGCATAGGATCCCTTGGAACTAGAATTACAGATGGTATGAGCTGTCATTTAGATACTGAGATTCAAACCCAGGTCTTCTGAAAGAGCAAGCAGGGCTCTTCACCACAGAGCAATCTCTCCAGCTCCAATGATTTGCTATTTTTAGGAAAGAGTAGAAATAGGCCTATATTAAGGCAAGCCATCCTCATGGATTTCATTAAATATGGTGTAATGTTAAATTATTTTGTTGTAGCAATTATTTTATATTTTAAATTATAAAGCAAAAATATGTTTTATTCTTTTTCTGGGAAGAATTATAGAAAAGCAAGAGCATAAGACTCTAAAAATGCACTGAAGATGCTGCTTTTTGGAAGTGATGGTGGCATGTTACTATTAGTATGCTAGTGTGTGCACTGTGGGGCATCATTACAGGCAGCTTTGGGATATGTGCTTTCTCCAGAGCAGTCTTAGAGCACCCTGGAGAGACTCTACACTAGACTGGTGGTAAGAAGGAATTTGCTGTAAGGCTAGCACTTGTTTCACCTTGAAGGTGGCATGGTGTGTCATGGCCAGCACCCTGTACTGGCATGAAGTTCCCATGTCTCTTTAAATGTATCAGTGTAGCTGAAACATGGAATTCATGACTGTGGCTTCTCCAGTGTCCTCTGACACTTGACAGTGCTTTTGTATAAATTTTTGAGTGGTTCTGTTCTTTTTCATAAGCCATTTTAATGAAATAGCAAAGCTGTGCTTGGGTACAGTGTCAATGCCCTGAGGAAGCTGTGCTATCTTCAGCCTGTTCCCTATCTTCTCCCTGTTTTTCATCAAATGTTTTGCATGCAGATGAATTAGGACTGTCTGAAGATGATAGACTAGTTGATTGATGGAGAATAAATAAATAGGTAAAAAATAAAAGTAAGGCTTTAGTGCCCAAACATATAAGCGAGTAGGAGTGATCCACAGAGTTCTGAATTCCTTGTGGTCCTGGCAGAACTCTGTTCCTCCTGTTCCTCACATAATCTCCTTCCCATGCTGCCTGGAGACTCAAGGCAAAGGGTGTACTTAGATTAGTCCACAGCATGTGGACTTCTGACCCTATATTTCCAAGTGTCTTATTCTGGCTGGGTTTCCATGTTCCCTAGCTTCTGTTAACTGTTGCATGTGCTGCTTATCTGAAAATTAATTTACTTGTAATTTCCACGTCCTCACTTCTCTTTCTGCTCTCTCCAGCACCGTTATGTCCCCATCACCTTTGTGTGGTGGCTGTCTTCTCATAGCTTGTCTTTACTCTGAGGGTAGGTGGTACAGTGTGCAGCACTGTTGCGTTCTTCCCTACATGCTATCCTTTCCTCCTGGGGTTTGCTAGACATCCTGCTTTCTTCTCCTCTCCAACACTTTGAACTCTTGTGGTCCTTCCATTTCTACTACCAGGCCATTCCTGCTTCTTCTACCATAATAGCTCCTAGTTTCTTAGAACTCTCTTTTCTGATGGCGCTCTCTAATCTGTGGTTCTTTATCTTGTTATGGCCTTTCTAGCCCTCTGTTCTGGTGCTCTTTCGGTCTGTAACACCTTGGCCTTGCTCTCTACAGTGATCCAGTGCCTGTACATTTCACACTCAAACATCTCCACTGGAAGCCAACCCTCCTATTTCTCTAGCTCTTTTCCTGTGATCTGTTTCCATAGTCCTTCATTGGAGACCCAGCATGCCACTCTCTCAGTAGCCTTCACTTTATGCCCCTTGTACCCAACCTTTCTTGCCCAAGCTGTATTGCCTGTCCAGGGTTGGAAATGGAGCCTACCTGAGTGCTGTCTCAAGCTGTTGCCTGTGTTCCAGGGTTGTGCTGTATATGGTGAAGCCCAAGCTTTGCCTGCTCTTTCTAATGTTTGTACTTACTCCTGATGCTGCTGCCTGCTCTTACTTCCAATATGCGACCATTCTTTAAGTTTTCTTTAGAGTTTTTGGATGACTTTTCTTTTTTTTTATTAATTTATTTATTTTTATATCAATCACAGGTTAGGTACTTTGCATCCCAGGCATAGCCCCCTCCCTCATTCCCTCCCACCCTCCCACTCCCTCCCTCATCTCCCTCCTCCCCGTCCCCTCCAAGTCCACCAACAGGGGAGGACCTCCTCCCCTTCCATCCAAACCCAGCTCATCCTGTCTCCTCAGGGCTGGCTGCAATGCCCTCCCCTGGGATCTAGCCCATCTGTCATTCCCCGGCTTGTATGGGGGAGGGTCAAAGAGTCAGCCATCAAGATCATGACTGAAACATTCCCTGTTTCCCTCACTAGGGTCTTCAGTCCGACAATGAG
>JAQQSO010004617.1:0-12639 GCA_028658305.1 Pachyuromys duprasi | reverse complement strand
CCTGGTGCACAGACAGCAGAGGTTAGCTACACTGTGTGCCCTGAGCTCCATCGTCAGTACCACTGCTCTGCCTCCCTTCATGAGGATGCCTGTGGGACCCAGGAACCTTCAGGTCCACCTGGGGCACAGGAACTGCATAAGAAGAGCCACAAAGCCAGCAAGTCTGGGCTCATGGGTCCTGCAGAGACTGATGAACAAAGCAAGGACCATGAATGGAGAGGACCTAGACCACCTTCTCAGATGTAGATGACAGGCAGCTCTATCTCCATGTGGCTCCCTCCTTAAGGGAAGCAGGGGCTGTCTCTGACATGGACTCTGTTGCCTCCTCTTTGATCACTTCCACCTGGTGAGGGCCCCTTACAGGGCCACAGAGGAAGAGGATGCAGGCAGTCCTAATGAGCCTTGATAGGCTGGGGTCAGATGGTAGGGAAGGAGGTCTCTCTTGCTTTCTGAGGAATAGGAGAGGGGATTGGAGAAGTGGGATGTGGGAAGGACTGGGAGGAGTCAAGAGAGAGAGCTATAATCTAGATGTAAATTGAATACATTATAAAAAAATAAATTTAAATAACAAGATGTATCTTCAATATAGGCCATAGCTTCTGGTGGCAGCCTACATATATATAGGACATTGAAGATGGCCACTTTTTCTCTATTCCTGCTTCTAACTACTCTGATTAGCAAGACGTTTTTGTTTTGTAAACTGCCATTATTGCCTCCTTCTTTGGGACTCTGGCATTTGCTGAAGACTGGCTGAGACATCCAGCCACACACACTGACCCACTCCTGTATTCTTCAACTTTCCATTGATAGACAGTCATTGCTTGACTAGTTGGCCACAGCCTTTGGACCATTCTTACATATCCACTTTCCACAGAGAGATAGAGAATCATTCCATCAGTTATGTTTGTCTAGAGTACCTTTACTGATGCAGCTGTTTTGTTTGTTTGTTTGTCTTGGTTTTTTTTTTTTTTTGATTGTTTTTTCCCCTTCCCACTGAGTAAAATGTGCTAGCTAAGAACAGTGCTCTTTCATGTTTGTCATCTGTTTCTGTGGTACCTGATTCATGAGACCCCAAAAGACAACTAGGAGCTGAGTCCCTTGCAAATCACAGGAGGATCTTTATTGAAGCTTAAGCTGGGGCTGCCAATCTCCCCTGACAGAGCAGGTTAGAAAGTGAGGCCCAATTGGGGGGGGAGGGGTAGATTTTAAAGGGAAAAAGGTAAGAGGGGAATTCCAAGCCTTGCAGTTACAGGGAAGGTAAAGTTTGGTGTGGGAGGTTAAGCAATCCAAATGTCCTTTAGGCAAATTCTTCCAAGTCACACATAGGCATTGTTTTTTTTGTGTGTGTGTGAAGTAGTGAGAACAGTTTGAAAAAAAACAAACAAACGAAGGTCTGGTTTCCAGGAGTTCTGAACTTCGCAGTCTGCGTTCAGTTTTATGTGATAAATTTTATAAATATTTTAGAAACCTGTAGAAAGACGATGATGGGGATCATCTTCAGCAACATTTGCTCTTAATTCTTTTAACTTTTCACTACAACTAGCCACAGTGGCATGATTCAGGAAATTTTAACCCAGGGCACGTGGATCCTAGAGATGCAGAGGTGTCTCAAGTGTACATGGTGAAGGTGCTGGTAGAGAGGGCAGATTCTACTTCTTGTGACTATATCCACGTAGCAGGAAGCAGACATTAAATTATTCATCATTGTTTTGTGTGTGGACATCATAAATTGTTTCCATTGTTCATGGTACATTCTGAGAACTGGTTTATATGTATTTTTTTTAACCAATAAATAACTGAAAAAAATTCTCCTTTTGTAATCATTTGCTATGTACGTTGGCATTGAGCTAGGGTATAAAAGTCTGCCCTACATTTAATCAGGGCTACTTCCTTCTCTTAATTCAGAGGAGACTGATAGTTTGACACAGCTGTAAAAAAATTCTTATCTTACAGCATTTTGGTGGTTGTTCCTAGTTTTTGACACCACAACAATATTGACCTTTTTTTTTTTAGGTCCGTTTGAGATAGGTTATAGTATGGAAGTAATTCTGTAGAGCAGTGCGGCCTTAGATTCATTGATATGAGTTTACTTCCAAAGTGCTACTATGCTTGGCAATGTTTGTTTTTGAAAATGATTATATGGACACTGGTGACAAACAGCAGAAATGACTCTAAGAGGTATGGTATTCTTCCACTTCTCCAATGCTTCTGTTACAGATTTTTGTTTTTTTCCAATCTCTCTCTCTCTCTCTCTTTCTCTCTCTTTCTCTCTCTCTCTCTGTGTGTGTGTGTGTGTCTGCCTTTGTGTGCATGCAAATGTGTGAACTGATTATGTAGCACAGGCTTTCCTCAAACTCATAGTGATATTCCTGCCCCCCTATTCTGAGTTCTGGGATTAAAGAAGGGTACTACCTTGATCAGCCTAAACATTAAGTTTTATTATACAAGTTCTCTCTCCAAAACAGAATTTTAGTTGATTTGTGTGTGTGTGTGTGTGTGTGTGTGTGAGAGAGAGAGAGAGAAAGAGAGAGAGAGAGAGACAGAGACAGAGACAGAGAGAGAGAGAGACAGAGAGACAGAGAGTTTTTTGTATGTGTGTCTTTTTGCCTCACTCATGCCTGTTGGCTAGAGAAGCCAGCAGATGTTGTCAGAATCCCTGAACTGGAGTTATGGATTGTAGCGAGCTGCTTTATGTACTGGGAATGAAAGTTGGGTGCTCTGGAAGAAATGTCGGTGCTCTTAGCTTCTGAGGGATTTTCTGTCCCAGATTTTAAATTCTTGAAAATATGTTTTTGTCCAAGGCATTCTTTTTTTAAAATGTAATTTATTTATTTTTATATCAATCACAGGTTAGGTACTTTGCATCCCAGGCATAGCCCCCTCCCTCATTCCCTCCCACTCTCCCCATCTCTCCCTCATCTCCTCTCTGCCCCTTCCAAGTCCACCAACAGGGGAGGACCTCCTCCCCTTCCATCCGACCCCAGAGATCATCTTGTCTCCTCAGGGCTGGCTACAATGTCCTCCTCTGGGATCTAGCCAGGCTGTTACTCCCTGACATGTATGGGGGAGGGCCAAAGAGGGAGCCATCGAGTTCATGACTGAAACAGTCCCTGTTCGCCTTACTAGGGTCTTCAGTTGGACACCGAGCTACCATGGGCCACATCTGAGCGGGGGTTCTAGGCCATATCCATACATGGTCCTTGGTTGGAGAAACTGTCTCACATAAGACCCCTGTGCCTTGCTCAGTTTGGTCTTTGTGGAGCTCTTGTTCTCCCCAAGTCTTACTAACTTCCCCTATTTTTATTATTTCCCACCCTCTGCCGAAGGCTTGGTTGTGAGTCTTAATATCTGCTTTGATACATTGCTATATTGATTCTTTCAGAGGCCCTCTTTGGTATGCTCCTGTCCTGTTGCTTGTTTTATCCTCCATTCAATGTCCATCCCATTTTTTCATCTAAACAAACGTTGATCATACCAACCTGGGTCCTCCTTCTTGTATATCTTCCCTAGGTGTATAGATTTCAGCATGACCTTCCTATCCTATAGGTCTATATAAGTGAGTATATACCATATGTTTCTTTCTGCTTTTGGGATACCTCACTTAGGATGATCATTTCCAGGTCCCACCATTTGCCTGTGAATTTCATGATTTCCTCTGTCCAAGGCATTCTTGGTCTCCTGATTGTCAGACTTCTATTGAGGGGATCCCTGCAGGTATCAGACAGAGAAGCAAACCGTGCTAAGAGATGAACATGAAAGAGCCTTAGGCATGAGAGCATATCAAATGGAAAGTCTGATCTAGGCTGGTCCCTCTTTGAGCTCTAACTAATGCTGGATGCAGGTTGTTATTAAAGTGATTTGTTTAAATTAATCTTTTCAATATTTGCAGTGATTTCCCCCTGGACAATTATATTAATTCTAGAACAGATATACCTCCAATCTTTTAGACAAATGTTTCTGAGAGAAGCTCTTCTGTGTTGACTCAGGTAGCCTTACCCCACCCTGTTTCTCCCTAAGACAATGACATTGCTGTCCTTTTGATTAAACCAACTAAATTCTTAAGTTAACAGTCTGTACCACCCCTCAGTTTCAAAATTACCCATTTGAGTCATGTAGTCAACTGTTCATTGTAGTGAGAGTTAAAGGATTTGCATGAGGAGCCTAGTTTCTGCCTTCAGACCAGAAGAGGAGGAAGAGTTTATTGTGTGCACAGCAGGCAAAACAGGGTAGGCAATCTAGTGGTGTTGTCACAGGTATGGAAAAGAACCTGATTAATGGAGGCAGCATGTATTAATTCATGTCACCAGAATGAAAGGACATCAAGTTGCTGGATGTGCCATTTGAGGAGGTTAGCTCCAGCTAATGCATACTGAATTTATAATTAGGGAACTGTCCTAATTGTATGTGTGCAATCCTTATTGACAAAGTTATGTCAGCTCAGATAACTGAGACACAGGACATTGGCTGTGGCTGTGTCAGGTTACAGATCTCAGCAGCTAACATTGCACATACGAATTATGGCAAATAGGATAGCAATGATTTTTTTCAATTTTATTACTCTTTTAAGAACCATATTTATCTTCTTAAAAAGTCAATTATTAGCTTCAGTTTATAAGTTTGATTTCTTTAAATGCATCACTGCTCTCATCTCTTATTTGTTTCTAGTCTCCAATGTTTTCCAGTCATTATGAATTTCTTTCCATTTTTCACAAGTGCTGATGATCATTTTTTTGTTTTAATCAATGTCTCTGGAATCCAAGGCTTACTGAACTCTATGTAATTGAGAACTGCTTTGAACACCCAGACCTTCCTCTACTGCCCAGTGCTGGAAAGACAGTCTTGCAATGCTTTCTAGGCTGGTCAGTGAGAAGGAATATTAGACCAGTGAATGTCCCCCAATCTCTCTGGCTTTAACTGGGGACTTAGAAATGAAGAAGGACCTATGTAAGAACCTAGGCCACTGACAAACATTAATGCAGGTCTAGTCAGAGCACCAAAGGGAGGAGCAAGGAGGGAGAAAGCTTTCCTGCTTTGGTAGTAATTAGCAGTAGCATGGAGTAGTGAGGTCATCAATTTTTATGTAATTCATAATTGCCTCAACTGGCAGTTTCTCAGTCCACAGACCAGGCAATCAAAATATGAATAAAGAACTGAATTTATTGTCAAACCAAATGACTGCAGTCATACTAGTTCAGCTAATGAAAACCCATACAGTTGGGTACTATGAGGGATTTTCTTTATTTTAGGTTTTGAAGTGGTAAAACCCTGCATGATTGCCCTCTGGCAGCTTGGTGCGTGAGGTTCTAAATATAAAACTTCTGTTTATTTTGTTTCTTGGAATGTTTATTGTCTTTAAAGCGTGATAATCTTAAATTGAATGCTCTGAGGAGAACCATCTGCCCTTCACTTTCTAGAACCACTGTCATGGGTTAATAATATTTATTGTTGATTTATCTTTTAGTTAAGCAGCAGTTATTCATAAACCAGCTTTATACGGAAACCACCACACAGATATTAGGATTAATTTTGTTAACCTAGAGCACAATGCTGTGCAATAGTTACTCCATCCTAAACCTCCAAACCCACAGAGTTTGCTACCATTCAGATTTACCCATTGTACTTGCTTTTAGTCATATCTTAGGTCTGCTTCATCTCTCCTCATGGTTCCAAGTCCTGTCCTGAAGATCTCTGATCTCTCTTTCCTACCACTCCCCATCACTTCCTTCTCCTCCCTTCAAACCAGAACGTACCACCCTATTCTCTCCATTGTGCAACACTAGTGGTGGTTCAAGAGACAATTACAGAGAAAAAAAATGGTGGCAAGTTTACACAAACTTGAGACAGGTGATGCATAGAATAAGCATCACAATGCAGCATCCAGACTGAAATTAATGGGGTAAAGAAATCAGCATTTGAATGAACAGCGTAAATTGTATATATTCCATGAGAACATTATACCAACATTTCCCCTTTTAAGTACAATAAAAGGCTCCTTTTCTTTTAATACAATAATAATTATAAATCAGTTATGAAAATTATTAGGTAAGATTTATGCAATGTCCAGTCCATGTGCATTTGGCAACTTAAGAGAAAAGTATTTGATTATCTATCCTATCTTGACAAGTTTAAAGTTCTACACCTAAATTAACTTTTATCCTTATTGGTATTACCTGTATAAAAGCATTTTCTTAAATTCTAAACAACTTAAGCTTAATTGTGGAACTGTAACTATTTGATCTTCAAGCCCACCACAGACCTGAGAAGGAATAAAATTAGTTACTGGAGGAAATAGGAAGTGCATGTCAGCAGCTTCCAAAACAAACAAACGAACAAAAACAACAACAACCCCCCCCACCCCAAAATAACAGAGAAAGAAAATGACAAACAGTTTACTACCTGAACAGTCAGCTATTACTCTCTGTAACATTGGAGCAACATCTGCAGCCTCTGGCAGACATATATATGAAGCAGCAAGTATTTAGGACTTGCTTAGTCTGTCTTGGCAGAGTTCGGCAGTCAACTTGCCCTGCACTTAAGCTTGCCCAGTTTTGGCAGATTATGTCTGTCATGGAGTGAGGTTTTTTTTAATTTATTTTTTAAATTTTTTTATTTTTTTTACCTGGCTGGCACATCTGCCACATTTGAAGCCATCTCCATATGGAGGTTCTTCGATGCTCATCATCTTCTTTGAGGCAGGTGGGGTGCTGCCAGGAGATGAGTTGTCTCATTGTCAAAGAATTTTTAAAATAATAAAGACATTTTAAAATGCCATATTCTGTAGGTCTCTGAAGTTTTTGAAGACTTACTTATCCTTATGTAATCGACCTGTTTACAAAATCATTTCTATTTGTTAAACCTAGGATGTATACTCCTGTGATAAATTAGACTAGTGTCTGATACGAGTATGTGTTGATTAACTAGCAATTAACTTGCATTTCCTAATATCCTAAACAGTTTATAATGGCAGTTTAAAAGTATTGAAAGTAATCTGGAGTTTGTATCAATATACTAAAATTTACCAATGTATTAAAAATAGACTTATTTTTGCATCAGTATACAAAATCCTATACCAGAGTTAAAAATGACCTCATTTGAGAATAACTAATAAAACCTTCAGTTGAGTAGATTCAATAATCTACCTTTTGTCTTATTATTTCTACAAGATATCCTTGTATTCCCCCTTCTTTTTTTTCAACCCCTTTTCTCCTTATCTAAGAAAGAAAGAGAAAAGAAAAGGGAAAAGAGAAAAATCCTGAGTCTAACCTTGTTTTCTCTCTGAATAAGACCATTAATAATTTATAACCATCTCCCAATAACAATAAACACTCATAGCCACAGAAAACAATCAAAATCCTACCCAACCCCCATTAAAGGAAAATGGACGTCATTCCCATTAATTTCTTCTAGCTGACATTTTGGACACACAGAAATCCTGTCAGGGTCCCAAAGGAAATTGGGAAAAATCGTTAATTTGGCAAGCACTAACATTTGTGGTCCAGTCTTTAATGTTGAGAAATTCCAGGCTTAATAGAAGTCCTGTTTAGGACAGTCCAAAATGCTAGACCAATTGAGATTAGTAGCTTTCTTCAAAGCTCTCTTGAGAGCAGGCTTTGATGAGAAAAAGCAATTGAAGCAGTTGAGACAGGAACAAGAAGAATGCTGGAACATGCAAAATGATGGAACAGATGTATCAACGTTTAAGCATGCTAGAAGGATAAATTCCATCAAGTTTGATCCTGGATCTCTGGTGTTCAGTTCTTCTTCTTCTTCTTTTTTTTTTTTTTTAGATTTTATGTATGAGTGCTGTATCTGCATGTACACATGCATGACTGAAGATGGCATCAGATCACATTATAGATGGTTGTGAGCTACCATGTGGTGTCTGGGAATAGAACTCAGGAACTCTGGAAGAGGAGACAGTGCTCTTAAGTGCTGGGCCATCCCTCCAGTACCTGGTGTCCAGTTCTTTTGTCCTTGAAATTTATAATTTCTCACAAGCATTATATAGTTCTAAAACTGTAAATGTATGAGATATGCAGGATGCATAGATCAACTAAGAACAGCTCCCTGTTCTTTGTATAAGCAGAAGAAAGACATCTGTAGGTCACATGCCATATGAAAAGATGGCATGTACATGTCATAGGGTTTCTGGAGCCAATAAGAATTAATGGCTATGCATAGATATCCATGTCTCAATCAGTTTCAGAGTTGCTCTCATTAGTGGGAGCAGCAATATAAGTTACCATCATTATTGAACATACAATCATTATCATGTTGAAATCAAAACAAAGCTATATAAATTAAAATATCTTTTTTTTTTTTTTTGGCTCTTGGGCGTCTGTTGTGTTAGGCCAAGCTGTTATCTATCTCCCGAGAGAAGGCCTCCTATTAGAGAGACAAGCTTTTTCTATTGCCTTAAACAATAGAAAAGACATGTTTTAGGTACATTTTATATAAACCTTTTAGAGTTTAAGCATACCCTAGGCATCTTGTACCTGTTTGGAAGTTTATGCCTAGGTTTTTATATATGTTGTAGCTATTTTTGTCTTATTCCCTTTTCAATATTGAATGGGTCATTATGCCTTTATAGCCAAACTTTATATAAACTTCCTTTTATCTTTACCATTTAAGCATACCATAAGCATCTTGTACCTGGATTTTTGCATTCTTTGTGGCTATTCTTTGGCTTGCCCCTTTTTTGATATGGGACGGATGGTTTAGCCTTTTAAACATATGGACTGTCATATTTGAGTTTCTAGGACTTAAATACTCTGGCATGGGCTTTGCCACCCCTAAGCCCCGTGGTCTTTTTTGCATCAGGCATGACCAACATTTGCCGCACCGCCAACCATGAAAATGTCTCACATTTGAAAGGATGAGCCAGCTTCAGAGCAATGTGACACCTTTATCTAGTCAACATTTAAAAGTTTTTTGATGTAGGAAACATGCAGTTTGCATGTTTGTCTCCCAGCCTAAATTTGAGTTTTTACATTGACCAATAGAACATATTTCTTAAGCCAAAATCCCCTTTTATACTAATTCCGTGGAACTATCAGTTTTTGAGATTGGCTGGCCTTTTTGGAGTAATGTGACATCATCTCTCTTTACACAAACCTAAAACTGAAGTCATTTTGAATCTTAGACTCTGCAAGTGGCTAAACAGCAGGAGTTGCCATCCTGCCTTTTATTATGTAAATTAGGCTGATCTGGAACTCAGAGATCTGCCTGTTTCTTTTTACTTTGTGTTGAAATTAAAGGAATGTGCCTTCACCAACGTGTTCAAAATTTTTTTTTTTCTCGAATCGGTATCATTGTAACTCAAAGCCTTTAAATGAAAATCAAGCAAAGAGACAAGAAAAATTTAAGTTTTGGGTCAGTTGTGACAATATAGGCTGTGACAAGCAAGGCCCAGTTGGTTGTTTTTGGAATTAAGATGTTGATAGAGTGAATTGGTTGACTGGTACCAGAAAGAGAAGACCAGTATCTTGCAATCAGAGAGCTTTGAATTTTAGATGCTATTAATCTAAATTTTAAAAGGAAGAGTGTTCTTTCTATTGTCTGTAACTTAGTATTCCATTCCTTGGCTTTTCCCCCATTTTCTCCTTGAACTTTATTGGAGACGGCATGGAGAAGATCCATCACCATTAAACATATTGCAACCATATCCATGACTACGATAGCCAAAGGGATTAAAACACCGTCTGCCATGGCATTTTTAATTTTAGCTGCAGGTTTAGGCCAAGCTCTGTCTAGAGGTCTGTCTGCCTCCAATTCCTTTCTTTCCAGCCATGGCTGCTGTTGTTGCTCTGAGCTGAGCTGAGGCAGCCAGAGTATAAAGAAGCCATGCTTGTGTACCCCTTCCGTTAGACTGAGTGGCAGCCAGATTTGTTATTTTAAGTCTCAGGTCTGCTCATAGTAGGCTGTCTTTTTCTCCTGGGCCTGTTTAAGAGTCTCTCTTTAAGAGACAGTAATTGACCTGGGATTCGTTAAGTTTTAAGTTTTGCTTGTATTGCTGGGAGTTTATTTTTCCCAGGAAATTACGTTAAAGTATGATTTAAAAGGTGTCGATACTTAGATTAGTTGGGTGCAATTTGTTGTTGATTATCAATATTTATAATTGATTTATTTTTTAGTTAAGCAGTGGTTATTCCTAATCCAGCTGTATTCCTAAATCACCACACAGAGACTAGGATATATATAATTACCCTAGAGCACAATGCTGGGCAATAGTAACTCCATTCTAAACCTCCAAGCCCGCATAGTTTGCTATCATTCAGATTTACCCATTGTACTTGCTTTTAGTCATATCTTAGGTCTGGTTCATCTCTCTTCATGGTTCCAAGACCTATCCTGCCAATGTCTCTCTCTTTCCCCTCTCCCTCGCTTCCTTTTCCTCCCCTCTAGACCATGATGTCCCATCCTATTCTCTTCATTGCACAGCACTGGCTGGTTGTTTAATTGAGAATTAGAGAGAAATATGATGGCATGTTTACACAAACTTGAGACAGGTGATGCTTAAAATAAACATCACAATGTAATGTCTGGATTGAAACCAGATAGTGGGGTAGAGAAATCAGCATTTGAATGAACAAGGGTAAATTGCATACATTCCATAAGAACATTATACCAACAGACCACCCTGGAGAGCACTGGGTATATAGTCTTCTTAGGCTGTGTTTGGCCTGTCTGTTGAGTTGCCATCTGAATTCAGGGGGCTTAGCTAATATTCTTAAAGCTCCCTTATTTAAAAATCACCAATAACCAAGTGATCTTTCATCCCTGACATCCTCCCAGATACAGATGACCTTTTCCAAAATTAAGAGTTCTTTACTTTTCACTATGAGATTTCTAATAACTCTAGCAGGCTAATCCTTTTTAACAAAGGTGGTGATATACACTATGGAAGCTAACAGAGAACAGTCTATATATTCATTCATGTAATTCATATTTTTTCTCTTTACACTTAAAAAAAGTGTCATTTGTTTGCTTATCAAACAAGCTCTGCCTGCCATTAGTGGCTAGTAATTTTTAAATCTGTGTTTGCATTTTATAAATACAATAAGTCTAATTAATTCCACCCTCAGAAATTTGAACTTGCAGTGCCTAATGCAGTCTAGGTTGAAATGTGTGCCTTTGCCTTCTCTGTGAATCATTGGCAAACTTTCCCTGGTTCATAAACTAAGGTGAAAGACCTCATCATGAAAATTAAGAATCCATCCCAAATGCACACAAATTATGAGGGGGCAAGCTTAAACTAGTGCTAGAGGAGTGACCTCCAAGAGCCTTTAGTCTCCATTTTCAATGAAGAGGTGAAGGGGAAAAGTAATGCTCTTTTCTCTATTTCTTCTTTAACTTTACTTATAAGTGATACATTTAGAGTATGTGTATCGAACAGGGAATATGGACCAGCTGTGCATGTGCAGTACTTAAATCAGGTGGAACATTCCGATAAAAGTACCATCTTCTATCAGTGAACATCACCATCATCGTCTCCACCATCACCACCACCAACTTCCAAATGTCAAGGGACTTTAGATCTTCCTCCTTTGTCTTTTTTTTTTTTACATTATTTTTTATTTTTTTGTTATCAATCACAGGTTAGGTACTTTGCATCCCCCTCCCTCATACTCTCCCACCCTCCCCATCCCTCCCTCATCTCCTCCCCGCCCCCTCCAAGTCTACCAACGGGGGAGGACCTCCTCCCCTTCCATCCAACCCCAGCTCATCCTGTCTCCTCAGGGCTGGCTGCAATGTCCTCCACTGGGATCTAGCCAGTCTGTCACTCCCCGGCTTGCATGGGGGAGGGTCAAAGAGTCAGCCATCAAGTTCAAGACTGAGACAGTCACTGTTTCCCTCACTAGGGTCTTTAGTCCTACACCGAACTATCCTGGGTCCCATCTGCACAGGGGTTCCAGGACACATCTACACGTGGTCCTTGGTTGTAGAAACTGTCTCATACAAGACCTCTTTGCCCTGCTCAGTTTAGTCATTGTGGAGCTCTTGTTCTCTCCAAGTTTCACCAACCTCCTCCATTTCTATCATCGCTTCTTGCCCTCTGCCAAAGGCTTGATGGCAAGTCTTAATATCTGCTCTGATATATCTTTACGTTGAACCCCCCAGAGGTCTTCCTTGGCATACTCCTGTCCTGTTGCTTGTTTTCTCCTCAGCTCAATGTCCATCCCATTTGTTCATCCAAATGAGCATTGATCATATCCACCTGGTTCCTCCTTCCTGTATATCCTCCCTAGGAGTGAAGATTTCAGCATGACCTTCCTATCCTATAGGTCTATATAAGTGAGTATATAGCGTATGTTTCTCTCTGCTTTTGAGATACCTCACTTAGGATAATCATTTCCAGGTCCCACCATTTGCCTGTGAATTTCATGATTTCCTCCTTTTTAATTGCTGAGTAGTATTCCATTGTGTAAAAGTACCACAATTTCTGTATCCATTCCTCAAATGAGGGACATCTGGGTTGTTTCCAGGTTCTGGCTATTACAAATAGAGCAGCCACAAACATAGTTGAGCAAATGTCCTTGTTGTGTACTTGAGCATTTTTTGGATATATGCCTAAGAGTGGTATAGCTGGGTCTTGAGGAATCACTATTCCTAATTGTCTAAGAAAGCGCCAAATTGATT
>JAQQSO010004616.1:0-12640 GCA_028658305.1 Pachyuromys duprasi | reverse complement strand
TGCTTCTTTTCTTTTAGGGCTTTCAGTTAGGCCATTAAGTTGCTTGTATGAGATGTTTTGAATTTCTTCTTGAAGGCTCTTAGTGCTATAAACTTTCCTCTTATCCCTGCCTTCATTGTGTCCCATAGGATTCATTATGTTGTGCTTTCATTTTTATTAAATTCTAAGAAGTCTTTAATTTCTTTCTTTCTTTCTTCCCTAACCAAGCTGTCATTTAGTAGCAATTTGTTCAGTTTCCATGTATCTGCAGGCTTTTTGCTGTTTCTGTTGTTGTTGAGGTCCAGCTTTAGACCATCATGGTCAGATAGGTACAAGGTGTTATATTAATTTTCTTATGTCTGCTGAGGCTTGCTTTGTCACAAACTATATGGTCTATTTTGGAGAAGGATCCGTGAAGTGCTGAAAAGAAGTTATACTCTTTTGATCTGGGGTGAAAAGTTCTGTAGACATCTATTAGATCCATTTGATTTAGGTTCTCTGTGAGTGCCCTTGTTTCCCTGTTTTGCTTCTGACTGGATGATCTGTCCCTTGGTAAGAATGGAGTGTTGAAGTCTCCCACTAATAAGGTGTTGGGATCAATGTGAGATTTCAGGTTTAATAATGTTTCATTCACAAATGTAGGTGGTCTTGTATTTGGGGCATGGATGTTCAAAATTGTGATGTCCTCCTGTTGAACTTTTTCTTTATTGAGAAGGAGGTGTCCCTTCTCATCTTTTGTGACTACTTTTGGTTGAAAGTCTATTTTATTAGATACTAGGTTCACTACCCCAGCTTGTTTTCTGAGTCCATTTGCTTGAAACACATTTTTCCAGCCCTTTCCTATGAGATAGTTTTTATCTTTGTTTCATAGGTTTATTTCTTGAATGCAGCAGAATGTTGGATCCTGTTTCTGCAAGCATTCATTAGTCTGTGTCTTCTTATTGGAGAGTTGAGTCCATTGATTTTTATAGATAATAGTGACCAATGACTGTTAGTTCCTTTTATTGTGGAGTTGACAGTATTCATTGTTTTATTTCCCCCTTTTAATTTTTGCCTGGAGATTGTCTGTATCCTGTATTTTCTTTGGTGTAGTTGTTTTCGTTGGATTGGAGTTTTCCTTCTAGTATCTTCTGTAGGGTTGGGTTGCTGTGTAGATATTGCTTAAATTTAGTTTTGTCATGGAATATTTTGTTTTCTCCATCTATGTTGACTGAAAGTTTTGCTGGGTATAGTAGTCTGGGTTGGCATCTGTGTTCCCTTAAAGACTGCATGGACTCTGCCCAGGCCCTTCTGGCTTTTATAGTTTCTGATGAGAAGTATTTCTTTTCTGGTCTAGTCTATTTGTTGTTTTGTAGGTTTCTTGTATGTTTATGGACATCGCTTTCTTTAAGTTAGGGAAATTTTCTTCTATGTTTTTCTTAAAAATATTTTCTTGTCCTTGGAGCCTGGAATCTTCTTTTTTATCTATTCCTATTATTCTTAGGTTTCGTCTTCTCATGTCGTCCTTGATTTCTTGAATGTTTTGGGTTTGGGACTTTTCTGATTTTTCTTTTTCTTTGAGTGAGGAAGCAATTTCATCAAGTATATCTTCAGCTCCCAAGATTCTCTCTTCCATCTCTTGTATTCTATTGGTAATGCTTACCTTTGTGGTTCCTGATCTTTTTTCTAAGTTCTCCAGTTCCAGGGTTTTCTCTCTTTGTGTTTTCTTTATAGATTCTAATTCTGTTTTCATGGTTTGTACCATTTCCTTCATCTGATTGAAGGTGGCTCCTATTTTTGTATTTGTTTCCTCTCTATATGTTTCTAATTGTTCCTCTACGTGTGCCATTACATTCTTTTGAATTTCTTTGAGAGTTCTATTCGTTTCCTCTTTTTGTTCCTTTAGTAACTGGATAATCATAGCTTTAATTTCATTTTCCTGTGTTTCCACTGAATTAAAATCTCCATTGGCTTTTGGTGTTGCTGGTGGGACAATGGTGTCCTGATTTTGTTGGGTGAGTTCTTATGTCGACCTTTGGCCATTGCTTATATATAATCTTCACTGTTTGTTCCTTGAGTCTGAACTTTGTACTGGAACTATCTTACTCTGGTGTCTGTAGAATTCTTCAGGAAGATCAGGGAGGTCCAGTGGTCTGAGGGTATGTGTTGTTGCTTCAGTTGTACCTGAGGGAGAAACAGCTGCTGGTGCATAATCGTATGCGTGTTTGTGTGTGTGTGTGTGTGTGTGTGTGTGTGTGTGTGTGTGCAAGCGCGCGTGTGTGCATGCGGGTGCAGGGACATGTGTCTTGAAGGAGGTGCTACAGTGTGTAGCTGCTTGGGATATATGGGTTGGGAGGGGATGTGGATGCTAGAGCAGTTAGCAGGCACAGATTGCTGGCACAATGTTCCTGCGTAGGTTTCTTGAATACTTGGTGGTCTACAGTCTGTGGCGGGGTCAGCAGGCTGGACTCTGAGGTCTGTGGTTGACGCTTGGGATGGGATGTGTACTCTGTTGTAGGTTCTGTGAGTCGGGCCCTGTGCTCTGTGGTAGAAGCTGTGAGTGGTTAGCAGGCTCAGATTGCTGGCGCAAAGTGCCTTAACAGGTCTCCTGAAAAGCCAGTGTGCAGGTTTCTTGAATGCTTGGTGGTCTACAGTCTGTGGGGGGAGGGAGGGTCAGCAGGCTGGACTCTGAGGTCTGAGGTTGACACTGTGGGCAGGACATGTACCCTGTTGTGGCCTCTCTCAGCCCTGCCTTGAGTTCTGTGCTGGAAGCTGTGAGCCTGGCAGGCTGCGCTCTGCTCCCTGAGTTGGGAAGCGCTATCTGCTTCCTCAGCCACTACCCTCTCAGACAAGGCTGTGGGGGAATGCTGGGGTTTGAGTATTCTCAGCCTCAACTCTCAAGAAGGGAGAATCTGTGCTTGGCGCATGCAACACTGTGCTCCTCTCAAGTTGCTGTGGGCAGTATGGACTACCTCCTCTGCTTCAGTGCTGGTTTTGGTACCTCTGCTACATCTGCCGCTGCTTCTGCCCTTTATGGGGAAGTGCCTGGGAATTGATTCCCCAGGAGAAGTCCACGGAGATGTCTGCGGTTGACCTGTGTCCTATTGGGCTCACATCAGGTTTTGTCCCCTTTCTCCCCGGGCTCCTTGTATAGTTGTTTGGGGTTCCATAGCCCCTCGACTCACCAATTTGGAGCTTCAGCTCCTCTGAATATGGTGCACACTGGTCGCTGCCATCTTGGATTCTCCCCCCGCCCCCTTCTCAATCTTAATGTGGATAGGAAAATATGTTTTAAATTTTCGATTCATTAAAACTCTGTGAGGTTAGAGAAGCAAATATATGGAAGATTTTGGACACCTAAAATAGTAATAATGGTTGCACACTATCAGAGTTTATTCCTAGTCATTCAATGAAATATCTATTTGGTATTAGGTAAGAAATGCAGAAGTAGAGGTCATAAGATAACAAGTCTGAAAATATCCTGGCATACATAGAACACCTTACTAAATATCTTTTTGCACATGCAGAGAGTATGGCGTTAGTCATACATATAGAAAATAGATAACACAGTGTTTAACTACAACAAGCAGAAGAATGATGTGTCAGCTTTCATATCAAACCCAATAATTATACTACAAGGAGCCACTTCAAATGAAGAAAATGGGTGTGACTATATGAAACTGTTAATTTTATGTCAACCATATCTGCTAACAGTCACTTGACTTTATAAACTATATTTATAATTTTTCCATATTTATAGATGAATTTTCCTCTGTAATTGAAACGTTATACAATTCTGATTTCACAATCATAAATATGTTTAAACAGGGAAACATAAATTTGATGGCTATGCATCAAGCTACTTCTGTCTTTTTCATGCAATGATGTGTTTTTTTTTTGTGTGTGTGTGTGTCCAGTACAGAAAAGTGCTGTCAGCCACACTGAAACACTTGGGTAGAGACAAGCACATCCAATAGCAGATGTGTAAGGAAAGAGACACAAACAGAAGCACATACTTTAAATTTCTTTAAATCCATTAATCTTTTGGACATAAGCTACTGTTCTGTCTATTACTGAAGATCATCAGTTTTTAGTAATATTTGACTGTCGAGTATGGCTAATGGGTTTGTTATAGCAGTGTTGTATCAATAACTTTGTGAACTAATGATGTAGTTATTGTATTCACTACAGGAACTTCACAAGGATGTCTGTGCTCTCTTTAATTCCGCTAAACAACAAACAAACCTAAGCCATAATTATGAAAAAAATATTTTGTTTAAAGTGAAATTATTTGGCATTTAAATGATCTTATTAAAATTATTTTTGCACAATATGTTTTGGACATATTTTGTTCTTTTCCAATTACTATCAATTCTGCTCCACCTCCCATCTTCATGTTCTTTCCCTCTTTCCCTTTCTCTCGATTCTCTGTCTGTCTCTTGCTATATGTCTCAAAAACAACAACAAAAAACAAAGAATCTTTTGAAAACATAGTGTTCGCACAAATACCCTGGATTTTAGTAGTGATGTTTGAAATATTTAGTAGCCAATTATAAATATTTAAATAAGATTATGATAATTTTACAAACGATAAATTATTTATCTTTTTATCAGATAGCATGCGTGTAGAAATATTCTTATATATTGTTTTATTAATTTATAGTTATTTCATTCTCATTCTTTAAACTTCATGAACACAGAGCAAGTAATATATAATTGCACAAGAAAGATTGTTAGTTAGTAAAAAGTCCATTACTAGTTCTGTGGAGCAACATCAGTCCATATGTTGCTTTCTGCAGCATAACAGTGGGACGCACCTTCATTCTAAGTCTGGACTTTTTCCAAAAAGGAAAATAGTGCAGTCCTCTGGGTGAACTGTGAAATATTCACTCTTGCAGCACCTTACCCAGTGGAAAATGAGCATTTTTCATGGACAAGTTCTGTTCTGGGTCTGGGGGACAGGGATGTTTTGGAGAGATTCAGTGCCAACTTCAGCAGCAGTTTAATTAGTAGCTCTATAATACTTTCACAGCCTTCCTCCTCCTTTTTCTTTTAAATGAGAAATATAAACTTTCTAACTGAATATGTCAAAGCAAGATATGTGTTGCATTCTCTTACTCTCATTGCTGACATGCTTTCGTCAGCTTTCAGAAACACTCCTTGAAGATTTGGTGCTGTCCTTGGCAACATAGTTTTAGTTATACAGAAATTAATGACAGTGGCTTTCTGGTGATCATTAGAATTCTCGTGGTCGAATGTAATATTATGGCAAATGCATGAATGTAAGAAATATTAGCTGCATTAAGAAGATATATGTAATGTCTTGTATACAACCTGTGTATTATCATTTTAATGCTATTGAATGTAAAAATGTTTTGTGTGTATGCTTGTATGGGTTATACATGTTGGGGGTTGCATGGCAATATATATGTGCATAATTGTGTAGACCAGAGACCAACCTCAGTGTTGTTTCTCAGGTGTGGGCACCTTGTTTTTTGACAGTGGGACTCTAATAACCAGAAGTTCACCAAATAGAAGAGGGTAGATGGCTGGATTTCCTCAGGAATCATCCTGTTTCTGCCCCAGCAACACTGGGGTTATAGATATACCAGGCTTTCTAGATGAATACGAGGAATCTAACTCATCTCCTTATGTGGATGCAGCAAGGACTTAACAAGAAGGCTTACTAATATCCTGAACACTGATGTTTTCAGAAGGAAGAAAAAGATTCTCCTGCATCATACTGTCTTTCAGATTTCTGTCATAGAGTTAAGGAGTTGATAAGAAACACCGGTGAACCCATGAGCAGCCTAAAGTTGTCCTGCATTGCTGCTGGAGTACTATTAATACTCCTTGCATTTTATTTTTGTTTTGGTTGTTTCTGATAACTCATCCTTTCTGCTTTTTTTCACTCAGATGATATTAGCTAGAAAGGATTCAATTTTCAGGGAGAGATTTTGCTCTTGATCCCACTACATATTCTCTCTCTCTTTTTCAGTTGTTTGTAATTTTTATTTTTATTTTTATATTAATTACAGTTTATTCACTTTGTATCCCAGCTGTAGCCTCTCCTCTCCCTCCCTCCCAATCACACACTCCTTCCCTTATTTCCTCCCATGCCCCTCTCTCCAAGTCCACTGATAGAGGAGGTCCCCCTCCCCTTCCACCTGACCCTAGCCTATCCGGTCTCATCAGGATTGCCTGCATTGTCTTCCTCCCTGGCCTGATAAGGCTGTACCACCTTCAGAGGGAGGTAATCAAAGAGCCAGCCACTGATTTCATGTCAGAGAGAGTCCCTGTTCCACTTACTAGGGTACCCACTTGGATACTGAGCTGCCACGGGCTATAACTGAGCAGGGGTTCTAGGTTATCTTCATGCATGGTCTCAGAAAAGACCCCTGTGCCCAGTTTTTTTGGGTTCTGGTGCTCTCCTTGTGAAGTTCCTGTCAATTCCAGGTCTTTTTATCTCCCCCTTCTTTCATTAGATGTCTTGCACTCTGCCCAAAGTTTGGTTATGAGCCTCACCATCTGCTTTGATACCCTGCTGGGTAGAGCCTTTCAGAGGCCCTCTGTGGTAGGCTCCTGTCCTGTTTCCTGTTTTCTCCCTCTTCTGATTTCTATCCTGTTTGTCTTTCTGAGTGAGGATCTTTCATATTACCCAGGGTCCTCCTTCTTGCTTAGTTTTTTAGTGTACAGATTTTAGTATGTTACTCTATATTATATGTCTAATATCCACTTATAACTGATTATATACCAAGTGTGAGATCTCATGAAACTGAAAAGCTTCTGTTAGCCAAGGACACTGTTGTCAGAGCAAAATGGCAGCCTATAGATTGTGAAAGGATCTTCACCAACCCTACATCTGACAGAGGACTATTATCTAGAATATATAAAGAACTTAAACTAAACAGCAACAAATCAAGAAACACAATTAAAAAATGAGGTACAGAGCCAAACAGAATTCTCTGTAGAGGAATATAGAACAGAAGAGAAACAATTAAAGAAATGCTCAACATCCTTAGCTATTAGGGAATTGCAAATCAAAACGACCCTGAGATTTTCCCTTACACCCATCAGAATGGCTAAGTTGTAAATAGTTAAAATAATAAAAAATAAACCTTAAAGAATGAAAGATGAAAAAAACCACAAAAACTCGAGTGACAACACATGCTGGAGAGGATGTGGAGAAAGGGAAACCCTCCCCCATTGCTAGTGGGAATGTAAACTTGTACAACCACTTTGAAAATCAATCTGGCACTTTCTCAGAAATTAGTAATATTGCTTCTTCAAGATCCAGCTATACCACTCTTAGGCATATATCCAAAATAGCTCAAGTACACAACAAAGATATTTGCTCAACCATGTTTGTAGCAGCTTTATTCATAAGAGTAAAAACCTGGAGACAACCCAAATGCCACTCTCTGGAGGAAAAGATACAGAAATTGTGGTACACAGTGGAATACTACTCAGCAATTAAAAACAAGGAAATCATGAAACTTGTAGGCAAATGGTAGGACCCAGAAAAGATCATACTGAGTGAGATATCCCAGAAGCAGAAAGACACACATGGTATATACTCACATTCTCTCTTTCATCTAGCTTCCTGCTTTTTTCCTGTCTTGATGCAGTTCTCTCCTGACAGGGTCAGAGGCACATGCCCTTGAGCTCTCTACAGAGTTTGTTTTGATTCTGAACTACTCAATGTTAAACACCTTATTTAAACTCTTAAAGTCTCAGTATTTTTTAATCTATTAAATGGAGATTCAGCATACCACAGAATCATGCATATTTAAATGAAACAATTGTGTATCAAAAGCAGGGACTTCATAAATGGTTAATTATAAACTGTTATTTAATCGAGTATGATGAATTTTTTCAATTGATGTTTTTGAAAGTCTTTTTCTTTTGTGACTTGTTTGATATTATATAGATTTTTTTTCAAATTGGTGATCATTAATTCCAATTGCTAGTATTGCTAACTACTAGGTTCATTTTGTCTGTTAAAACACAGCAGAAGACAATGCAGCCACTCCTGATGAGACATGATAGACTAGGATCAGAATGAAGGAGAGGAAGACCTCCCCTATCAGTAAACTTGGGGAGGGGCATGGGTGGAGAAGAGTGAGGAAAGATGGTATTGATAGGGGAGGCGGGAGGGAACTACAGGGGGATACAAAGTGAATAAACTGTAATTAATAAAAGTAAAAATTAAAAAAAATAGGAAATAATACTATTCCAGAACCTGAACTATGTTTTGTTAAACTTGCTAGATGTTTACAATTTACATTAAGAGTTATTGCTTTTCCTCTGTTTCTTGATATTTTACACATTGTTTAATCCCATAGCAATATTGCAAGGCTATTATATATTTTTTCTCCCAGACAATAGTTATCTTCATTTTAAACAGGTCACATTTGTAAATTTTGCTAATTCCCTTTCTTTCTTTTTTCTCCATGACTGTCATTTATTGCCACCAGAAGAGCAAGATTCCCTTGCCAGTTTACTTTCAGGAAATACTGCATGTTGATGTCACTGAAATTAATGCAGATTTCCTATCATTGCATTTAAGATCCAATGTAAAATTGTCCTAAATTAGAATTAAAAGAGTACTTGATGTCATGTTTTCTGTAATACATCACATCTAAATTGAACTATCACTACATATATGGTTGAAAACTTCCAGTAAGAATCTTATCTAGGTTCACACCTCTGTTAAAACACCAGAAGAAAAACAGAAACAAACAGCAACAAATCCCTTTTTCCAGTTTTATCAATCAGCTTTTGAGATGCATGTCTAATACAGCTTGCACTACAGAAGTTTGAGCCTGCTAAGTAAAGCAACATGCTCTTTGGCTCTGTTCCCATGATGAGGAGTTACAGGAATCAGATATCCATCCAGTCACACTCGGGACTCTCATAAAAACACTAATCTGACTCTGACATGAATCTATTGGCCTGCTCTTTGATCACCTCACCCAGATGGGGAAGCAGCCTTACCAGGCCACAGCAGAAGACAGTGCAGACACTCCTGATGAAAGCGATAAACTAGGATCAGAAAGGAGAGGAAGACCTCCCTTATCAGTAGACTTGGGGAGAGGCATGGGTGGAGAAGGGAGAGGGAAGGTGGGATTGGGAGGAGAGGACGGAGAGGTTCACAGGGGGATACAAAGTGAATAAAGTGTAATCAATAAAAAATTAAATAAAAAGAGAAAACAAAACAAAAACCAAACCAAACCAAAAAACACTAATCTGAAAGCTATAATATATATGCAGAAGACCTGGTACATACCCATGCAAGCCCTCTATGGACTCTTCAGCGAGTTCAAATGAGCTTTGCTTATTTGAGGACTTGTTCTTCTGATGTCCTCCATCTCCTCTGACTCTTATTTTTTTTTTCTTCTTCTTTTACAATGAGGTTCTCTGAGATCTAAAGAGGCACAGATTTAATGGCAACATCCCATTTAGAGCTGAGTGTTCCAAGGTCTCTCTGTACCTGTGTAATCTGGCTGTGGGGCTCTGTGTTTGTTCTGATCTGCTGCATAAGGAAGCTTCTATGATCATGGCCTAGTAAGGCACTGATTTATGAGTATAGCAGAATATCATTAGGAGTAATTTTTATCACTTCTTTCTTTCATTGACTTTCTTTCTTTCTTTCTTTCTTTCTTTCTTTCTTTCTTTCTTTCTTTCTTTCTTTCTTTCATTGCCTTTCTTTCTTTCTTTCTTTCTTTCTTTCTTTCTTTCTTTCTTTCTTTCTTTCTTTCTTTCTTTCTCCAGTACCTTTCAGTCTTTGGTTGTTACCTTTATTGTTTTTGGTCACCCAGTCTGTGTCATCAATAGGTTTCATCTCATGGAGTGGCCCTTAAGTCAAATCAGACATTGGTCGGTTACTCCAACACCATTATCCTAGAACAGTATTTCTCAACCTTCTTAATGCTGTGAAACTGTAATAAGGTTCTTCATGTTGTGGTAACCCCAACCATAAAATTATTTCATTGCTATTTTATAATTATACTTTTGCTACTGTCACGAATTGTAGTGTAAATATGTGATGTGAAGAAAATTTGATATGTGACCAACAAAGGAGTCATGGCCAACAGGGTGAGAACCACTGCCCTAGCCTATTTTGCAGTCAGGCTAGGATTGTAGATTGAAGGTAGATCAAAGATTTTGTGTCTGGGTTGGTGTTTATGTTTCTCTTTTGGTAGCCCACAGAGTACTTACTTTCTCATATTCTCCTAGCCAGCATTCAACTGCTGTGAAGAGACACCATGAGCGTGACAGTTCTTATAAAGGAAAGCACTTAAGTGGACCATTGTCAATGCTTCAGAGAACTATTCCATTTTCATCATGTCAGGAAGTATCGCAGCACACAGGCAGATAATAGTGCTAGATAAGGAGCTAAGAGTTCTATATTTAGTTCCACATGCAGCAGAAATAGAGATGGAGGGGCGGGGGAAAAGAAGAGGAGAGAGGAAGGGAGAGAGAGGATGCTATTGTGACTGCCTTGGGTTTCTGAAGCCCAAAATCCTACATCTAGTGACACATTTCATCTACCAAGACCATTCCTACCTCAATAAGGTCATACCACTTTGTCCTTCTCAAATAACACCACTCCCCAATGAATAAGTGTTCAAATATGTGAACCTATCCAGGCCCTTCTTGTAAAAGGAACTTTTATTCACCTGGTTCAATTGTCTCAGAGGCTTACTGCTTTTTTCTGCTAACCTAAGCCTAATCTTGGAAGTTTCTAGCCTCCATACCATCTAACCATGCTTAGAATGTTTTTATCTCATAAGAATTACTGTATAATAAGCTCACCCTTTCTTGTCTTTTAGAGCCAACTAGCGTTGGCTAGTTCAATGCTGCTGTTCTGGTTCAAATTCCTCTCCCATCTAATTTATTAAATCTGGCCTCTCTCTAGGCTCCTGAATTGTTCTGCTCAGCTTTAAACATACTCCAGCAATCTTCTCTAAACTTCTGGATTCTTCTCATTCTTTGGTTCATTCTGTCTGTCTTTACCTGTGTCTAACTTATTCTCTCATTCAACATACCTCTGTAAACCTCTCTCTGTGAAACTGTCTCCATTTGCTCTCTCTGCAGTGCCCATTAAATCGCTTCCCTTACCTCTCTTTTCTCCTGAGAGTTGGACACATCTTATTCTGCCAAATCTTTCTCTTTTTCTGCCACTCATTTAAACATCGCTTTCAAACATGGGTGCTTCCTTCTACAAACTAACTTTACCTTCATTGCTTGTGATTAAAGGTGTGCACCACCACCCCTGGACCTAAGCTTTCCTTTACCTGAAATTTGCTCTGTACCAGGTTGGTCTCAAACTCAATCTGCTTGTCCCTGTCTCCTGTACTAAAGGCATGTTTTTATTCTAGCTGGATCATACAAACCTACAAGTTCTTTGGATGGGATATCATGCCAGAACAACCATGTTCTGAATCAAAATTCCTCTACACATTCTTTTTCAAACTACCACATATCCCAAAGACACTAGAACATAGAGGTAAAGGTTCTATGTGGGTGCTATCTTGACTTCTCCATGTTCAATGAGTTGTGTGAATGTTCAAAATCACACCCTTACTGCCCATGTGTGGAGAGAAACCTACTGTCTTGGCAATAGCCTGGGTTGTTTAAAGGTTTCTGGGAGACCTGTTTGGACAACTTAACTGGATGTAACAATGTCCTATTACTGGAAACCTTATTTGGAGACAAGATATGGCTAGCTGGTAAAATGTCTCCCCCATTATTTGGAGACTTCATTTGAATCCTCTTCATATATTTTTGGAAATTTCTACTGATCTAGGTTTGATACCATTCCTCAGATGTCTTTCAATTGCTGGCATACCCCAGATGAGAAGTTTTTCTAAACAGAACATCATTAGGGCAGGCACAAGGATCAGCAATTAATAAATGGAGGTCTGCTCTTCTCTGAAGAGGGGGGGGAAGGGTAGTTTGGAGGAGTGGAGGTAGAGATGTATTACTTGAGATAAGGCTCTATCTTCAATAAAAATTTTAAAAAAAACAGTTAATAAATGGGACATCATGAAACTGAAAAGCTCTTTAAGGCAAATGACAATGTCATTCAGACAAAGCAGGAGACTACAGAATGAGTAATTTTTTTTTTTACCAACTCCACATCTGATAGAGAATTAATATTAAAATATATATAAAGAACTTAAAAATAGGCTAGCATCAGAGGGAAGGGGAAGAGGACCTCCCCTTCAAGTGGACTTGAAGAGGGGCATGGGAGAAGATAAAGGAAGGAAGGTGGGAGGAGGGGCTATAGCTGGGATACAAAATGATAAACTGTAAATAATAAAAAATCAATAAATTAAAAATATAAAAATAAATAAAAAGAACTCAAGAACTAGATATTAAAAAAAACAAATAATTCGGGAGATCCAAGATGGCTGCCATGAGAGGACACTGTGTCTGAGGAGTAGGACAGCAGAAACAACGCAGCGACCAGGAGACTGAACTCTGGGACCTAAAACGCCAGCATTTGGGATTGCCAGGTGAGCGCAACTCCTATGGTGAGAAAATCAAGTGGGAAAACCCTAGAGACACCCAGTTATTACCCGGAAAAATCTCCAGGTGACCAGCAGTGCACAGCTCGGATCTAAACAAGCAGCAGCTCTGGGCGCCCGCACTCGCCATAATAGACTGGATCACA
>JAQQSO010004615.1:0-12640 GCA_028658305.1 Pachyuromys duprasi | reverse complement strand
GCATTTGTTTATATATAATCAGGGAGCTGTTTGTGCTTTAAGGCTGTACTTCACTCTGAATCTGTCAATCTCTTGTGTCAGGAGTATTCTTCAAGAAGATCAGGGATTTCTGGTGGGTTGTGGTGTGTGTTTTGTCTCAGTTGAACTCTGTTGTTGGCTCTGTGTGCCCAGCTTCGTGCTCTGTGCTAAAAGCTGTGAGCACTGCAGGCTGGTCACCCCTCTGGTCTGGAGTCTTTACTTCTCACTCTGTGCTAGAGTCTGAGTTTCCAGTTTTGAAATGTCAGCTGGTGGCTGTGGACTCTGCCCTGGGCTTGCTGCTAAGGGCTCTCCCTTGGAATGGAGATTTGGCACCTCCTTCTGTGCCAGGGGCTGTGCACCAAGGTCTGAGATGATATTTGGGGCACACACAGTAGGTTTGGGTTGGTGTGCAACCACTGTATGCAGGGCTGTCTGAAATGGTGCCAGAGGCCTTCTCTGTCTGGCCTGTGGACAGACACCTGAACTGGGGTTTTTGCTGGCCTGATGCGTGCAGCTTTCACCCTCAGTGTGCAGTCTGGTCAAGATGGTCCCAGGATCCTCTCAGCAGTGGGTTGAGACAGAACTTTGACTGAGTTTGGCGAGCGCCCCCGCAGTGTGCGGACTGGTTGAAACAGTCCCCCCATCCACTCAGTCTGTGGTAGTTCCAGCGTTCGGTTAGCGCCCGCTGCACACCCGTGGGTTCAGGTAGAACTCGGGTTCGTCCCAGACCCGCTGGCGGACTACACACTGACTGAGTTTTTGCTGGCGGAAGTGTTTGGCCTGCGCCCCCGCAGTGTGCGGACTGGTCAAAACGGTCCCCCAATCCACTCACTCTGGGTGGTTCCGGCGATCGGTTTGCGCCCACCGCACACCCGTGGGTTCAGGCAGAACTTGGGAGCAGTGTGAGCTCATAGGGTGCAGTTCAGTGAAAATGGCACCCGGTGCCTCCTGAGACTGCCTGGGAGACTGTGTGATCCAGTCTATTATGGCGGGTGCGGGCACCCAGCACAGCTGCTCATTCAGATCAGAGCTGTGCAATGCTGGTCACCGGGAAATTTCTCCAGGTAGTAACTGGGTGTCCCTAGGGTTTTCCCACTTGATTTTCTCACCGTAGGAGTTCCGCTCACCTAGCACTCACAATGCTGGCGTTTTAGGTCCCAGAGTTCAGTCTCCTGGTCGCTGCCTTGTTTCTGCTCTCCTACTCCTCAGACACAGTGTTCTCCCGTGGCAGCCATCTTGGATCTCCGTTAATATGTATTTTCAATTGGATTTTTAAAATTCCTTCTTTAGAACCCTTCATATATTGTTACAGCATTTTTCCCCCTGTTTTGCCTTTGAATATTTTCTAATGCTTCACCCATGTTCAAAAACTCAGGGACTGCTCTAATAGACTTCCAAGGCTATGGTGGAGAAACACTTTTGTGACAGACATTTTGTTTTTTTACGTTGACATGTAGGCTACTTTGACAGGCTACATTATAATTCTAGGTGCTGATGTTTGTTCTGATGCTGTTGTCTATATTGTGTGAGTGCCAGTTTTTCGCGGTTTTTGTTTTCTTTTGCTTCTTAAGAGTTTGTGTTTGCTGTGTGTCACCTGTTAGGAAATTCTTTTGTGTTCTTTATTGGTGTGGCCACTGGATATTCACTTAAAATGTGTTTCTGACTATTGGGAGCTAGGAGTTAGAAATGTGAATAAGCTGGAGGAATTTGGAAGGTGTGATTCACAAGAGGTAGAAAAATAGGGTGCTCCATACAGATCTGCTCACTTAGTGCAAATAGAATGGGGGCAAAGAGTATGGGAAACACTCAATTGAATGTCTGATATGCAGCTGAGAGAGATAATGGGGACTGGACTTGGAGGAATAAAAGGGGAGATAAAGGTTTGCATTAATTCTATTTACTTTTCAGATAAGTGTATCCTGTAGGTTCCCTGAGAAAGCCTGCTGTTATAGGAGATTAGGAGAGTGGGGGGGGGGGAGTAGGGGGTAGAAGAAAGGAAGTGTACAGGGAAGATATGCAATATATTTTTCCATAGTAATTCACCTACACAGCTGGAATGAGACCACTGGGCTAAATTACAAGGAGCAGAGGCAGAGGCAAAGACATAATGATCAGACCTGCTTCCTTCCCTTTAGTTGCATATTGGTTCTCAGTCAACCATTGCCTGCCCTAATGCGGTGAAAATAGTAAGCGACAAGCGAGGGAAGTTATCAGGAGAAGACCTGTGATATCAACAGGAAATGGATATAAGAATGACTAATGCAGCAGTTGGTGTTCTCTTTTAGAGCTAGGGGTGAGACTGGATGACTGGATTTAGAGGTGCAGAGAAAGAGAAGCAGATCTGCAGTTAGACTACCTTTTTCCCTGCTCAGTGAAGCTGGTCGGGTACCTAGGAGTGCCTGCTCATTCTCTGGCCACAGTTTCCCTGAGCTATTAAATTGCTGATTTCTTAGATGTAGAAGATACTAAAAGATCTTTTTTTTTCCCCAGAGGAAGAAAAAATGTAAGCATAGGAACTAAGTTCACAATTAATAAGTTGGACTTCTGTTTGGAAAAAAAACTATAGCATTCAGACAAAAGTGAAGCCTACAGAACTGCAAAATATATTTAGCAATTCCACAGCCACTAAAGAACTAATATACAAAATACATAAAAAATACCCCATAAAATGAACTGGAAGCCTAGGAAACAAAAGATCAGATTAAAAAGTGGTGAAAAAATATCAGAGAGAATATTCAGAAGAAAAAAATAGAAATGGCTGAGAAACAGTTAAAGAAAATTTCAACATTCTTAGTCATCATGGAAATGGAAACCAATGCTAAACAGTTTTTTTTCTTAGACCTGTTAGAATGGCTATGATTAATATAAACAGTGAAAGTTCATGCTGTGGAGGATGTGTTGTAAGGGGAACAGTTATCCATTGCTGGTGGGAGTACAAGCTTAAACAATGCCTATAAAAATCAGCGTTAGAATTTCTCTGTAAGACAGAAGTAGATTTGCTTCAAGATCCAGCTATTCTACTTTGGGCACTTATACTGAGAACCCCAGATCCTAAAGACACAAATACTCATTAAAGTATATTCATTGCCGCTTTACTCATAATAATCAGAAATTTGAAATAGCATAAAAGCCCAAAATTAGGTGAATGGATTTAGGAAATGTGATCCAGAAAAGAATATTACTCAGATGTTAAAATATAAAATATAATCAGTATACTCACTGGTAAAAGAAAGGAATAACAACAACAAAAAATCATCCAGCATGTAATAAGACAAAATCTGCAATACCCAATATTATATGCATTTGCTTATATGCGGGTTATAGATATTAAGTCTTTAAAAGTATACAGTGTCTATAAGAATAGAGATTATGCATAAATTATGAGACTATGGGGGATGTAAGGCTCTTCTTAGGAGGAAAATATAAAGTTTATGGATGAACTGGGTTAGAGAAGACTGGATCAGATGGATCAAAGAGGAAGAGCCAAAGACAGGTGGGTAAAGGAAAGTGTATGCACAGATACATGCATAAAAGCCATTTGGAGGGTCATATACAGAGTTACACTTTAAAGTAGAAAAAAACTTAAAATATGCACATATATGAAAGAAATCTGAGTGATATTGCCACACAACCGGGAGACTGAGAGACAACTAAACACATCCCAATACCAGATGAAACCTCTACCGCCAGGAATGGGCTACATCTAATTGAGATATTTTCCAAAGAGACACCATAGATACTTGCAACCACCCAGAACATTGCTAAGGCCCTAGCTACTGTCCACAACTGATGGTATGGATCTATTACTGATGCAAACACCTATATGATCATTGAACTTGAATTCAAATGGATTCCAACCTAGAGACTTTATCACTACTGATTAATGTACTCCACAATTTACCATAAGAGAATGGTAAAGTTCAAGCCAGCTACAAAGCCTTTGCAGAAGGTGAAAATGCATCAGAAAATACACATATCCAAGGCAGTTGATAGTGTATGAGTACAAGAGAGTATGCAGACAAAACAAAAACTGAGAACTCATTAAGATACCAGACCAAACAGATCATGTAATGATTTAATAACTACTCTGCACCACTCAAAGAAGTGGTTCTTAACCTGTGGGTTCTGACACCATTAGGTGTTGCATATCACATATTCCATATGTCAAATATTTCTATTATTCTTCATAGCAGTAAGAAAATTATGGTTACATAGTAGCATGAAAATAATTGTACGCTGGGCGGTCACTACAACACAAAGAACTTTATTTAAGGGGCACAACATTAGGAAGGTTGACAACCTTAAAGGGAAGGACATTTTACAGTTCAAAGACCTTGGCCTACCTATCTGTCAATTAAAAACCTAGTTTATTAATTAGCACACCAAGAGGCAAAGAACTTCCAGCCATGCCAGGGATTCCACTCAAGTTGTTATCACAGACTGATGTTAATGCCTGAATTGAGTTGATAAATATTTTCCCAAGTACTTGTATACATTTATAAATTGTGTGCCTCCTTTCAAGCTACAAGGACCTGTGGATTGTCTCTGAAGCTGATGCAATCCTAAGGAAGATAAAGACTTTGGCCTTGTGACTTGGCCCTTCACTGTAGAGGTTGAATCAACTAATACCTAATGTAAATATCACAGTGACACCTTTTTTGACATGTCTATCAAATTCCAAATCAAGGTCAATAGCTTCTTTGAGCATTTTTCCTTTTAACCCTCTTGTACCCATTGTGTTATATAAGTCTATGTCATATATATTAAAATATTATAAATATAATATGTCTGTGTGATGTGTAATGCCTTGTCTGGATTCTATGTTTCTAACTTTACTTGATGTAAAAGACTTGTGTTTGCAAGTGTCCACCTGTGCTGGCTAGTCTTATGCAACCTTACACAAAAACAAGAGTTATATTAGGATCTCCTTATGGCCACTGCTTCAACTTCTCCTTAGTTTATGCCCTCTTTGAGATTTTGTTTCTCACTTCTTTGATTTTGATCAGCAATGTGGAATTGCAAAAAACTGGAATATTTGATTGTAAACGAAATAATCCCTTTTCTTGCATTATTGGCTTTGGTATTTTTTTCAGCAAAACTTAGACAACGTGGAAGCATGGAAGATAAGAATGTTGGAACCACTACAGAGGATGGAGGTCCAGTTTCTAAATATTTACAGGGAATTTCAAAGTTTATATGTGGGGTATTAGCTCTTTTAATTTAATGATATATCATTCTGGTTCTCTGGTCTTGAACAATGATCTATAATTACTAAGTACTAGGACTGTGAAAGGGAAACATTTGCCTTACTGGGATACCTTTGCTGGTCACCTGGAGCTGAGAAGTTAGCTGAGATTAAGAAAAGACCAGCATCACTGAGGTGAAATAAGAGAAGTGTTTTCTGAGAGTCAGCACGAAACATTGCTGTTAAATAGATAATCAAGGGTTGTACCTCACACTGGCAGCTGAACATGGTAGGGAAATGAATGGCTGTAGCAGGACTGAGCATGGCAACCAAACACCTGTTATTTTTGTTCTCTTTTTGTCCACTGGCTCATTTCTGAACAAAACATAAAGTTTCAACAATCAAAATTCATGGTATCATGTCCAATCATATTAGCATTTACCAAATAACCCAAGCATAGATAGCCTCCTTTTCTTCTGAAAAACAAAAACAAAAACAACTCCATCAGAAACACTCTCTTCTGCTTCCTTTATTTTCTTCCTGCCTTGCTATTGTTTCTGCTGCTACTGTGACTGCTGATGCTGTTGTTGCTGCTGCTGCTTGCTTTTCCTGCTTTTGCAGCCTCACAACCAATTCTTGTTTTGCCTTGCAAGGTAATAAATCTATGGGCAGAGAGTGTGGTGTCTGTGTATTCCCTGCACTGATTTTAGAGGCTGGCCATCCTGTCAGTAAGTGTGACCCAGAGAGTAACACATATGAAAGCATGAATCTACCAATAAAAACAACTGTCAGAGGCTAGGAGGGGCATTTGGTGAAGGTGCAGTTCCAGGGGTAGCTGAAGACCTAAAGAGGTCATGCAAAGAAATTTAGGCTTGGCTCCACAAAGAAGCCTGTTATAGGCCAGTGGTGAAACTGCAGCCCAATTATGGCAGAAGATGCCAGTGTTTTGTAGATGTCAGTACACTGGGAGGGGTTCATGTATCAAAGTCCAGCTTTGACAGTTCTGGGGGAAAACTGAAGCAGGAGTACACAGTGTTGATAATTTGGAAATCAGTCAGACTACTTACCTACATTTATTTATCCTTTGCAGTCAGTCAGTGACTGATGTCTCTTTCTCATGCTCTATAACTTGCTTCAAAACCTTTTTTTTTTTTTAATTTAGAGACTGCAAGAGGCACAGAGTAGCAAGAGCTGATTAAAGGACAGGGAAAATGGGAGGAAGAGATATGTTCTTCTCTGTTGCTCTGGACTGGCTGTTCAGCCACTGACAGGAAAACTTTAAATGACCACTTTTTTTTTTCTGCAATCAGGGCTGTGAGATGTGGCTTCTAGCCAAATACCATGCAGGGTTATATATGAGGCCAATACTTAGGGCCTCCTGAGGAGATTGCCATAGGTGAAGTATGCCTGCTCATCTGGAGAAGGGGGTGATGGTGGAGGCATAAGTCTGTTAACCTATTAGAGGGGAATAAGAAAAAAGATAGAGATACAAATTGGACCATTCACATACAAACAGTCGAGGGAAAAAAATGGATGAGACACATGGCACCAAAAACTTTATTTTCCTGGTTACATCTCTTGTACCCTGAGCCAAAGTTCTTTATATAAGATAAGAAATTACTTCATAATCAAAATATTTTTGACAGAGGCAGACAAAACTGTTACAGTGGAAGGGCTTTTAGCAATTGCTAAGCTAAACATTTCTTTATCTATTCTTACATTCCAAGATACAAAGTAATTTAGAAGGACAGTGTTTTATACCATAAGCTGACAAGGTATAAGGGGCTACCACAAAACAGTTTGCATTTTTGCCGTTAAGGTTTGTACTTAATTTAGACATTTCTTTGCAGTCCCATTATATTCTGGGTTTATGGACAGGTCACACCAACTTGCCTGTATTGAGCATACCAGGACTTATGATGCCTTCTGTGGAGTGAAAGCTTCTCTGAAGCCTCAACCGAATCTAGTAGTCCGCAAAAGTATTTTTTATACGTGAAAACTTTCAATCAACTCAAATTTTTACCTTCTAAAATTGTTTGAATCTAATCAGGAATAGTACTATCATGCAGTACAACTTCGGAATGATCCCCTAGAAACTTGGTACTTTCAGGGTAGGTAAATACCCAGAAAGAGCAGACACATGCCATGCCAGGTATTTGAGAGTATTATTAAGCTGGAAGTAAACTCAATTCTGATGCCTAGAAAACACAGTTTCAATGCGTTGCCTCGTATACCCACAATAGAAAGGGCACATTTTGCTTCAAGTGTCATAGGAAACACAGGCCACACTTGCAATTCACCATTTACTGGTTCACTAAGTAGAATGATAGATGCCATTATTCTGTGAGGTGTAGGCAATGAGTGTATGATGATCCACAGTAACACAGAAGTTTTGTAGGCCCTTTATAATTATTTGTATCTATTAAGGAAGAGTGAGGAAAGGGCACTACAGACTTCTATGGAGAGGTTTTGACTCAAATTTTAGTCATAAATGACAATAAAAAGTAGGGCATTATTTGAGTAAAAACATTATAGAATATATGAAAAGATCTGGAAGAAAGGAAAATGTGTAAACTGTACGAGTGTATGCTGGAAATGACTGGAAATGGCTCTGCATTTTCTTTTGAGACAGATAACAATTTGAAGAGAATAGCATACCTTTAAGAAAGAATGATAATTCCAGAATGTACACACATTGTACAATAAGAAGTCTCATCCCTTCAAATCAAAAAGTAGACAAAATTTATGAGTTCAAGCAGGGAGGCTAATGCATCTCACACTGAGTGACTTTCAGCAGAATCTAAGCAATGTAGGTTTTGCAACTTCTGAGAACATACACTACTTGCAAAGCACAGAATGTTTTTAAAATATAGTAAAACTATGAAAGCTCCTAACTCTCAAAGCATGGGTGAATTTAAATAGAATAGATATATTATTCATTAAATGAGTTTATAATTCTGTTGAATGAAAAACATGGAATTTGTCTCAAGTATAAGAAAAAATGGTATAACTTACAATTGTTCTTCAGTAAATGACTTTCTATGGTTTTGTATATTTCTATAGGCATAATCACAACCCTAGGACACTGATTCATTTTCAGTAAAGACAAAAGTTGTCAACAAAAAAGCAAAATAAAACATGGTACAGAGTAAAAAGCAACTTTCAAATATGAGAAATTTTTCCCAAAATTTACCTTTTGTAGATAGAGTAATAGACATGTTTAGAAAGAAAACATGAATTCTTCTCTTTTGCAAATACAGAACTAAAACTTCAGTAAAATCCTTTAGCTTGTGCATCATCCTCATTAGAGGCAATGCTGGCACAATGAAACTACAATGACTCTATATGACATCTCTTCCCCTGTTATATTGTTAACAAATTTGTCACACTTAGTTGCTTGGGCCTAACTACTATCAATATGTTGATTGTATTCTGTTTCCCATACAATGCTTGCTTAAACTAAGACATGTTTTTTGCTTACTTTCAGCCATGTCTTCTTTCCCAATGGTGTTGTTTCTCATAATTCTGATGCCATCAGTGCCCATTGAAGGAATGGTAAGCTTAAAATGATCTACCTGACAACTTAGTAAATGAGACACTAATTGAGAGTAGTACAATCCAAAGCATATGACAGCATTCTCAGTGTTTCCTGGAGCACTTAACACAGCAATCATGAGCTGAAAGGAAATAGGACCTCTTCACCACTGGCAGGTGTAATAGCCACAGGGAACAAGTTTTAACAAAATTTTTGTACTTACCAGACCTCAAATTAGAAATTGAGATGCCTGTCAGTTACAATGTATAAAGAGTACAATTCAGATATAAAGCTTGTCTTCAGTTAGAATGTTCCCTGTGAAATGTGAGAGAGCAGCTGAAAAAAAAAATCTACCAGAGAATTCCATTTTAAATAAAGTTGACTGTAAGGACCAAAAGTCAAAATTTTACTTTTAACTCTATAGCACATGATGTCTACCTTTATCTCAAGAGAAAAATAGGCCCTACCTTGCTCTGTAGCATACAGATGATTTAATAGGATTAATGATATGTTTATTCAGTTTAACTCTGTTGTGATATTGCCTTATTTATTATTGACAATAATTTAAAAATATTTTACTACTACTCATTAAAATACAACTTTTTATGTTTTCTTCTTTATTAATGTATTTATTATTTACAATTTATTCAATTTGTTTCCCAACTGCACTTCCTCATCACCTCCCAACGCACACTCCTTCCATCTTCTCCTTCCTTGCCTCTCCCACAGTTCACAGATAGGGGCTGTTGTCCTCACCTTCCATCAGACCCTAGCCTATCAGGCTTCATCAGGAGTGGCTGCTCACCCCTCAAGGGGAGGTGATCAAAGAGCCATCCACTGAGTTTATGTCTGAGATATAACCCTACTAGAGAACCCACTTGGACAATGAGTTTCCATGGGCTACATCTGTGCAGGGTTCCTAGGTTAGATCCATGCATGGTCAATGGTTGGAGTATCATTCTCAGAAAAGAACTCTGGGCCCAGAATTTGTCTCTGTTGCTCTCCTTGTGGAGCTCCTGTCCCTTCCAGGTCTTTCTATGCCCCCCTTCTTTCCTAAGATTCCCTGTACACTGCCTAAAGTTTGGCTATGAGTCTCAGCATCTGCTTTGATATGCTGCTGGGTAGAGTTTTTGAGAGACCCTCTGTGGTAGGCTCCTTTCCTGTTCTCTGTTTTCTCACTCTTAAGATGTCCATCCCATTTGCCTCTCTGAGGGAGGATTGATCATTTTCCCCAGGGTCCTCCTTGCCTAGCTTCCTTAGGTGTACAGATTTTAGTAGGTTTATCCTGTAGTTTATGTCTAATATCCACTTCTAAGTGAATATATACCGTATGTGTCTTTCTGCTTCTGGAATATCTCACTCAGGATGATCTTTTCTACTTCTTACTATTTGTCTGCAAATTTCATGGCTTCCTTGTTTTTAATTACTGAATAGTATTTCATTCTGTAAATGAATTTTTATTCACAAAGAATGATAATATAAGAAGTAGAAATTACTCTTACCTTTTTCCGAAGATTTTTTTTTTTTAGTTTGGAAATGTATTTGCTTCATATTTCATTTTGAGTTCAACAGAAATAGGATGGTGATGGCAATGATAACTTTGATAAAATGCAAAGACTCTTATGGATTTCTAGCACATGCATTTTTTCTGCCAAGAATTGGCATGTTGGGTTTATTTTTTCAAGCACTCTCTAATGGTCACTGCTCCTAGGAATATAAAGTGGGGAAAAAAATAGACAGACAGTAGATAATTTCCCAACCACATGGTGAGCTCTATGAAAACAGACTTTTAAAATTATGCAGAAATCGATCTTCATTTTTGGCCATGTGAATAAGTCACCCTGTACTACCAGAGAAAATATCATGACACTGTGTCTTTTACATTGGTTTAAAATACTGCTCTTACTCATAGGCCACCAAATTGGTGTAGAAATTCAACCTTAGATCATGTTCTGACAATTCATGAACATTGTTCTTCTCTGAACTTGATCCCCACATGCACATATCTACAAGATAATTTATACTTTTGAACCATTGCTAATCCGTTTTCAGTTACATGACTATTGATAATCTGAACAAACTGAAAAACAATCGCTTCACTAGATCAGTTTACTCTTCCTAAATAGGCTGAAATATTTTTTGTGTCAACAGCTGAATATTGGGTGTTGAGAAGCCTTTGAAAAATTGATCCAAATATCTGAAATAGTCCTGCTTGAGTACTAAATAAGAAGCCTCCTTTTGCACTGCATCATATCCTCTCTAAATTTGGGTGACAAGAAGTTGATGCACCTTGGAAAGTTTAGGGTACATCCTGAGCTCACAGCCTATTCTTATCATACTGCATTTTGTGTTGATATAGTTGGGTCGATCTTGTGTTTCTTACTGTAAATGATGTTATAAAAATTACCTCTACTTTAGATTCTGATACAGAATGAGAAAGAACCCACCATCTCTGATGATCATGAGACAAATATCAAGGATGTCTTGGATAAATGGGTCTGCCAATGTGTAAGAACTAAAATTTAACCCAATAATCAGATGTTAAATGGCTTTAACCAAGACAAAATATTCTTTGAATACACATCCAATGACATTCAATAAATGTTGAATGGCTTTGGTGTCTTGTATCTCCTAGGAGTTCTTTGTTATTATATGTCATGAACACTGTAAGCTTCCTTACCATTCAAAATATGAGAGATAGGCACCAAAAGCAAAGTTTTACTCTCTCATTTAAAAAACTCTTTGACATAGATGAAATTAGATGAAAATAGATGAAGTTAGTGTGTACTGATGTTTTCCCCAGTAAACTAGTTGCCTCCTAGTCTCCTAAATACTGTGCTCCCTTTTATACTCTCCATCAAGTCTATATACTATTTCTTTAACCACATAAATCACTGGAAGAAAAATAAATATAAATAAAGTCAATAAACTAAGAAAAGTAGTCCCTCTCCCCGAGAGTCACAAGTGTTCTGAGCAAGCTCTTGGAGAGAGCAGGAAGCTACCAGTTGGCAGTGCTTCAACATTAATTGGCTAATTTTTTTACATCTGTGGTTTTCAACCTTCTGAATGCTGCAACCCTTTACAACAGTTCCTCATGTTGGGGTTACCCCCCAACATACAATCATTTCAGTGCTACCTTATAACTGTAAATTTATCAGTGTAGTATGTTGTAATAGAAACATCTGATATTCACTAAATCGGATATGTGACCCATGTGAAATAGCCATTTGACCCTGAAAGGATTTTAGGTATAAACAGGTTGAGAACCTCTGCCTTAAATTCACATGTCCTTTGTTGGTAGGATTCCAAGTAAAATCATCACTGACCCCTCATTCTTCTGTACTATAGTCTGATAATATAGGAGTAAAAATGTGCTATGCTTCAAACTATGAACCTTTATGGTTATACAATAGCAAATATGAATTTCATTTTCATTTTTCTTTTCTGTGATTTTTTTTTATTATTTCATGAAAGTATGTGACAGATTTTGATCACACTCACATTTCAGGCTCTCTTATTTCCCTCCATCTTCTTTGACCTAGAATCTTTTCCCCAATAAATACTCTCCTGATTCTTGTCTTTTTTGTTGTTGTTTCTGACAAAGGGGGTTTAATCATGGCTGAACACATGGTCATTTCTATGAAGTAATCCCTGAGACAAAGGTATATTGCTTGTGGCTAAAGCCACTGAATATAATGTCTCCCACTGGTCCATCCACTGTCTACTACCAGTCCGTTTTTAGAGAGTAAACAGTTCCTACAAGACCCTCCTCTATCTATGACTGAATGTGGACAATCCTAGTCTTGTACATATCTGCACTGACAAGCACTTCCCCATTTCTCCATTTGAAAACGAAGAGAATGTTTTAGCTGGATGTTCATGTTCATATTCATTCAAGTCAG
>JAQQSO010004614.1:0-12640 GCA_028658305.1 Pachyuromys duprasi | reverse complement strand
ACTTCCTCTCTCAGGCACTGAGTTCCAAGTGCTCTCACCCAGAAGGTGCGAACCCATAGGCCAGCTATTTGGCCTAGGGCTCCTCCTAGCAGATTTCAGGTTTTGAGGCTACTGAAACTGGAATTTGACTCTGCTGGTCACCTGCCAGCTGCTGACAGCTTGGTGTCCTCCTCTGTAAACAATACCCAAAGACTGAAATCATTGCAAACCTTAAATTCACTTGGCAGTTCCGTGTTTGCTGTAGCCTCTGATCTCAGGTTTCCTAGGATCATCCGTTCCCCTTGTGGTCTCTGTGGAGAACAATGCTTGGTGGGCTTAAATGTCTGAGGCCGATCAGTGGTCTTCCTGCCTACCCCCCAGCCTAGAAGATACAGTGCCTGAGGCATAGATGGCTAAATGCACGTGCTAAGTTCCCTGCTGCCCTTGATCAGACACCCTTTATCTAGAGAACTTCCATGTCTTTCCAACTGTGGGATCTACTAATGTTTGGAATGTGTCTACTGGCTATGGGTAATGGCCCTTGTGCTTGAAATCCCCAGCTTCTGGCCAAGGGCTCTCTCATACTGTCCTTAAGAAGCTAGAAGTCAGCAAGTGGCACACTCCTGTAATCCCAACACTCTGGAGGCAGAAGCAAGCAGATTTCTGTAAGTTAGAGGCCAGCCTTGTCTACAAAGTGAGTCCAAGAAGGCCAAAGCTACACAGAGAAAGCCTGTCTAGAAACACACACACAACAACAACAACAACAACAACAACAACCACAACAACAAAAACAAAAATGTGTGCGGAGCCACAACCCCTTTACCCATGAGCCAGGACTGTGTAAGTCTTCCCAGGGTCTGGGACCAAAGAGAAAGAGAAACCGGTCCCCCAGATGCCAGACTCTCCTGAGAATCTCCCTAGCTATAAGGGACCCTTCTCCATTCTTCCTCTGCCCCAGCAGCTTCCTACTTGTGTAGAATGTGGTCTGGTACTGACACAAGGAGGAACCAGGAAGTCTTCCAAAGACCTGGATGCTAGGCAAACAGGAAGCTGGCCGACTCTAATTAACCTTGTGGCTTCCACAGACTGTATGACATCTCCAGTCCCCTTGTCTAAGTATAACAATAACACATTCTCTGTTGTGGCTCTCCCTGATACCCTTTCCCTAGCAAACTGCAGGGATGGCAAGTTTGTTCTCCCTTGGGAAGGAAACCCCACCCCTGCCTTTCCTTGTTGCAGGCAACAAGGGAGGCAATTTCCTGAAATGTGAGCCAGGCAGTTTTCCAGAGAGTATAGATGCACTCATGTGTGTGCGTGTGCACACACACATACACACACAACTCACTCACACACCCCATCATCACTCATATATCCTTACAGCTCCTGACCATGATCCCCACTTCTATTTGTTTACTCTTGCTTGTTCATTAAGCATGAGTTGATTAGATGCCTGACTTAAAACCTAGGCAGGAAATCACAGGGCTGGAAGCTACACTGTCTGGGATTAGACACTGATGGAAGACAAGAGGTGCCCCTATAGCACATTGATCAGAGCTGTGGTGAGAGTGCTGCAGAGCAAGGGCAGGGGAGAGGTGTGGTGGACAGGCCCTCATGAGATACCAGGAGCCAAGACCAGCCGGTGGAAAGTCACAGACAGCTGCAATAAGGACATGGGTGAGAGATTTATGTTCCAGGACCATATGAGATATCTGTTCATCAGGCCAGACATTTTGAGATATCTTAGCTGACATTCTTGTAGTATCTCTTTTAGCAAACATTCTTGTGGTATTTTGCATCATAAACCACCATGCTATTGCTTGTATCATAAACTACTTTGCTGACGCATTTTCCCTTCCTGTCTTCTCCCTATAAAGTTGTGTGAAATATTTCAAATAAACAAGAGCTAGATCAGATGATAGGTTTGCTCTCATTCTTTGTGTCTCTTGTTCCCACCCCATTTATTTTGCCCTTCCTCAGGAACCTGTTGACCCCCCACTGGACAGGGAATCGAGGGTCATATAGTTCTGCCTGAATGCGTAGTTTGTGCTGGCTGTGCTATCTACCATCAGGCAGAGCTTTGTGGTACTTTATCTTGCAGCTATTGGAAGGCTCTTGGTAGGGAATGGAATGGGTTTGAGAATGACTCCTATGGTCAGGACTACACATGGCAATAATGGGAGGGTAGCAGAAGAACAGCTGAGTTGAGCCCTAGCTTCCCACTAACACAGGTGGTTTGCCAGTGGCACTGTTTACAGAGGTCTAGGGGGTGGCATGGAGTGGAGATAAAAAGATAAGGTGCACTTGAATATAGTTGACAAAAGGAGGAAAAGAGAAATTCAAGAGGAAACAAAGGGGCCAAGGAGGAAAAGCAGAAGCCTAAAAGCCAAGGTGCAAGTGCAGAAGTCCAAATGTGAATGTGCAGAAGTTATCCAAAAGCCAAAGATGTTGTCTGACATGACTATGAGAAGGCTGGCTAGTGAAGGGACTGCAGAAGACAGCAGGCTGTGGGTCAAGGGCTGAAGGGAGTGGGTAGAGACAGGAGGCAGCTGGCAATGCTTTGGTACAGAAGCGGTAGATACACTGTGGTCAGAGTGAAAGGGTAAAAGAATCAAGTCACCTCAAAGTAAGTGAATGGATGAGGCCAGAGCAGGAAAGGGTGAGCAGGGGGATGGTTAGATTGGAGCCCTGGAAGAAGGGAGTGACTGGAAACAGGAGCAAAGCTGTGTACCATGAGGTGTTGCAGAGTTCAAGCTCATATACCAGCTCAGGCCTTAGGGCCCCCCACTCAGCAGCCTACCCAGAGAAGAGTGGAACCTGCACCATATTTTACTGTTTATGTTTATGGCTCATCCAAGTGCCACACACTCTTCACATCCTCTGTGCTCATTATGGAGCTAAAAACCGTGGACCCATGTTATAGTAAGGCACAGTCCCCAGGGGCTAGCAGCTCTGTGTCATCTCACTCAGAGGCCTGCATACACAGCTCTGTGCCTAGCAGCTCAAAAGGCAGCATGGGACACCCTTTTGCCCTAAAAAGAAACAGAAGCATAGAGGAAGTGAGTTCAGATCAGACCCGGGCCTCCTGACTTCAAACCCCACCCTTGCTCCTACATTCACTCTCAGCCTTCAGAGATGGCCAGCCTTGATCCTCTGGGCCCAAACAATAACAACAGAAGACAAGCAAATACACTGTCTTCTGAGCACAGTGTCCAGCCCTGGATGATCTGGCAGTAATTGCCTGCATTCAGGGCACAGCGGTATTGGGGAGGTGGGGGGGATTCTATAGCCATCTCTTCTGACAGGGTTAGAGCCACATGCCACAAAGGAGGCCAGACAACAAAGTGGCCTCTACATCTTTGTCTTTAATCCCAGCTACTCAGGAGGCTAAGTCATGAGGATCCCATTTCCAAAGGACTACAGAGTGAGTTCAAGGCCAAGCTGATCTGCAGAGTGAAAACTCTCTCAAAACAATGATTAATGGCTAGAATGTTTCAGCACTGGGCTCAGTGCTCAATACTGCCTTCCCCCTGTGGCATCTGGCCTCCCTAGCTAGTAGATTTCAGGGTGTGGTCAAAATACTTGACCTAATCTTGGAGGTAGGAAAATCAAGGGAATAGATGGACTAGCTCCCCAGCCCCTGCTGCTTGAGCATTGGCCACTGACAGGACAGGTTATAGGCCTTGCTGGGACTTATGCATACAACCGCAGGGGCAGAGCTCCTGAGCCAGGACACAGCCTGGACAGGAAGGACCCCCCTGAGTCCTCATTTCTCGTATCTCAGCTGTCAGAAAACGTGAGTGATCTCTCCTACGTATTGTGAGTCCTTGGGCAGAAAGGGTAAAGCTTGTTTTCTTACTTGCCTCCCTCTTGGTTTCTCCACCTGATCTTTCCCTGTTCTGTATGCTTCCTGGAATGAATGTCTCAGGGAAAGATCCAGCCAACTATTTGATCAGAAAATCTAGAGAGGAGAAGCCAAGTTAAGGAGATAGGAGGAGACCCCCTAACCACCACCGCTGATTCTCCAAACATATCTCTGGATCCCTAGCTTCAGCAGGTGCTATAGGTGGCTCAGCTGGTTTCTTCATTCCTGCCTTGATCTTTTTCATCCTGCTGACCCAGCAGCCCCAGGAGATGGCCTCATGATCTGCCTTTAGGGAGAACAAGGAGAGCAGGTCTTCCCTTCCTCCTTCCTCTCCCCACTAGTCATATTTACCTCACATACCTGGGCTACTCCTTGCTGTCCTCACCCCTGCAAGCTGGGTGATCACTCTGAGTCCTTTAAATCCTAGGGGCCTGAATTCTTGATCTCTGCTTTCTTTCGCCCAGCCTTAAAGCTGCATCCCAGCACCAACCCACTCCTGCATCTTCCATCTGAACCCTGGATTCTTTTTGTTGTTGTTGTTCTGCCCTCTGTTCCGGAGTAGGAGGGTCCAGTCCTCAGTGCCAAATATCATCTGGATGGGTGGCCAGTGCTAGGTCTTGAGGCACAGGAAGGCCCATGGTCCTAGTAGCTGGCAGTCTGGAATGTGTGCCAGTATCCATGCCAGAAGAGAGTCTGGTCTGCTGAGCAAGGGCACAGTGGCCATTGGTTCATGTCTACGGGAGCAGAAACAGCTAGGTCTGTCGCTCTGGGGCATAAGAATGCTTCGTTAAATTGAGGAAGCTCTGCTTCTAAATTGAAGAAGAACTCTGGTATTGAGGGGTATCCCAGATCTGCTGCCTTCCCACCAGCTCATCTGCAGGCTCTGGTGGGTCCCTATCCTATACCCTTTGTTCTGACCGGACGTCTCCTGTGAGGCTGCATGTCTCTTTCTAAACCTACAAAGTAGAGGACAGAAGGGCCTGCCACCGAACCCTGCCTCCCTCTTCCTTGTCCCTACTCAGGAATGTTCCTCAGCCTGTTTGAATGTGTGAATTCCATACCCTTCCCTATAAAATGGTTTGACTTCCTTGTAAATATTGGGATAGTGGGTAAACTGTAGTCTATTTCTGGTAGCTTTAGGATCCTCTTCATGTGTCTGTTCCCTGGGCATTCTAGTTGGGAACACAAGGCAGTTCAGTTAGCAGGTGGGGGAAGGCAGCTGCTGGGGCTCTCACTCATTCAGTCAGAAATGGCAGGGACTGTCCTTGGCACCCAGAAGGCAATGAAAGTAAAGCCCTAGCCTGGATGTGATGACATATTTGTTTAATCCCAGCACTCAGAAGCCAAACTGTTTTAGAGTGAGTTCCAGGACAAGGAAAGCTACACAGGGAAACACTATCTCAAAGAAAAAAAAACATGAAAAGAATGGAAGGAATAAAAGAAAGAAAGGAAGGAAGGAAGGAAGGATAGAAGGAAGGGAGGGAGGGAGAGAAGAAAAAGAAAGAAAGAAAGAAAGAAAGAAAGAAAGAAAGAAAGAAAGAAAGAAAGAAAGAAAGAAAGAAAGAAAGAAAGAAAGAAAGAAAGAAAAGCCCTGGTTTGCAGGTAGCTTATTGTCCAGAAGAGTAGCCAGACCAACAAATGTACCCTTAGGAGATGTGTGGCAAATGCATCCCCAAGGTCTCTCTCTCCAGTGATGGGATTCACAGGAAACATCTCAGAACACTTCCTGGAGGACAAAAGTGATGTCACAGATCGTCCTAAAGCATTCTGTAATTTTTTTTCCCATGAAACCTCTCAGGCCAGGGCACTTTCCCATGGCAAGTTTTTTCCGCATCATTCCTAGTAGTTGGCCTATTCCAATACTTTTACAATTTTTCTAGTTAATTTTCGCTGTTAGACCTTTTATTAGGAAAATATTCATTTTCCCCTAGATTTATAAAATTTCTACTTCTGAAATTTATTGTGTGTTGGGGATAATAGCACATACACGTCATGTCAGCGCTTGGGAAACAAACAGGACAATCAAGAGTTCAAAGCCATCTGGGACAACTTATGAATAACGCATGTCAAAAACAAAAGTAAGTCCAGCCTAGTTGCTATATTTTAACAGAAACATTAATTTTGCCTGTGTTCTGTTTAACAGATGATCCCCTCTGCTGAATTTTATTGCCATGCTTTGCATTTCTTGGTTAGCCTTGTGGTCTTCCCCCTCTGGTCCAGTTGTAATTGGCTTCACTTTTCTTCTGTCATATTTTCCATTCCATTACTGACTTCTGTTTCCATCCTTGCATCAGTAATCAAATGAGAATTCTTTGTCCAGTCTGGTGCATAGTGAACCTGTTGGTCAGCAGCCTGGGTCTCTGTCAGTGTCAGAAACTTTTTTCTATGATTTTTGGTTTCCTATGTTTTCTTTCACTTGAGAGTTGGCTCTCCTGACGCAGCTACCTGGTTTATTTTTCCCCTCTTTATTTCTGTTGTAACATTGCAGAGAATTTCCTCTGCTTGAACTTGAGCCCACAAATTTGAATCTGGTGGTGAATATCTTTTCCTTCGGTGAGAGCAAAGATATATTTCAAGTCATTTTAAAACTCATTTCTTAATCTTAGTCTTTGTACATACTCTCATTTTTAGTTTTAGCTGTAATTGCAACTTATCCTGCCTTTCTTTTTGATAATCCTTAAATGTTTTTTGGTTTCGTTTGGTTTAGTTTTGTTTCTTTAAGACAGGATTTCTCTGTGTAGCCTTGGCTATCCTGGAGCTTGCTCTGTAGACCAGGCTGGCCTCAAACTTACAGAGATCCAACTACCTCTGCCTCCCAAGTACTGGGATTAAAGTTGTGACCCACCACTGCCAGGCAGCCTTAATTTTTTAATGGAATCATGTGTTCAAGGTTTTTAAAAATCATATTCATATTCTTACATGAACCTCCTCCCTGCTTTCTTGCCTAGTCTCTGTTGCCCTGAAACCCTCCATTCTTTGTTTTGTTTTCTCATTATACAAACATGAATTACTACAAATAAAAATTAGGAGCTGAGCATGGTGGTGCATGCCTGTAATTCCAGCATTCTGGGAGGCAGAAGCAGGAGGATCTCTGTGAGTGCGAGGTCAGCCTGGTCTACTAAGTGTATCCAGGCTAGCCAAGGCTACACAGAGAAGCCCTGTCTCAAAAAAGAGAATTGGATAACTTCATTGTCTGTGTCTCCTACACAAGGGAAGTTGTATCTTATTTTTCACCTTTAAAATGTGTTATTACTGTGTACTGTTTTTTTTACCTGAATGGATGACTGTAAACTACTGTGCAGTGGCCAGAAGAGGGCATTGGATCCCTTAGAACTGGAGTTGCAGATGGTTGTGAGTCACCATGTGGGTACTGGAAATTGAACCCAGGTCCTCTAGATGAGCAGCTAGTGCTCTTAACAACTGAGCTGTCTCTCCATCCCCGATATTTTTAATTGAGAGAGAAGTCATACACACTTGTAGCACATACAGTGAGATTCTGTACATGTATAAAAAGTAAAATGTTTAGCGTAATTATATTGGTCATCACTGACAGTCATTTTTGTTAGGAACATTCTAGATTCTCTTGACAATGTTATTTTTAGATCTACAATTATTTGCTGTTGAGCATAGGTACCCTTCAGTGCTCTAGAGTGCTGAAATTCACTCCTGCATCCAACTTAGCCCCTAAACCCACCAACCATTCTGTCACCCCTGTGCACACCCTTCCCATGCTCTGGTAACCAGTGCTTTCTGTTCTATTCAAAGACAGCTCTTCAGTTGCCTCATTTGAGTGATAACACACACTATTTTGATGTCCCATGCCTGGTTTATTTCACTTAGCATAATGTCCTCCCGTTACATTCATGCAGTTATACACAACTTCACTCTACTGTGGCTGCATAGTATTCTAGTGTATGTGGTAATCCATTGTGTGTCTTTTTTACTTATCCACTGATGGACACTTAGGCTGCTTCTCTATGTTGGTTCTTGTGAACAGAGCTACAATGCTGTGGTAGTGCAGAGGTCTCCTTAACATACTAACTTGAATTCCTTTGGATATGTGCCCATGGTAAGGTGGCTGCAGGGTAGGCAGTTGTATTCCAAGCATTTTTGAGGAACCCTGACACTGATTTTGCATACTGGCTATATTAGTTTACATCTCACCGATGCTCCAGGGGAATTCCTCTTTCCCCATATCTCACTAGCCTTTGTTACCTTTTTCTAGACTTTAAACTGTTTGTGTGTGTGTGTGTGTGTGTGTGTGTGTGTGGAGAGAGAGAGAGAGAGAGAGAGAGAGAGAGAGAGAGAGAGAGAGAGAGAGAGAGAGAGAGAGAGAGAGAGAGAGAGAGAGAGTTTATGCGCATCACGTGCATGCAGATGCCAGCAGAGGGCATCTGAGCCTCCAGAAGGAGAGTTGTGAGCTGTTCAGCATGGGTGACTGGAACTAAATCTGCATCCTCTTGCAAGGCCAACACAGCTCTTTGCTGCTGTTACTTTTAGTTTTATCGATTTTCTTTCCAACTTTTTTCAATGCTGAAGATCAAATCCTGCGCTACAATATTTTTTTAAAACCAGACACAGTATCATGTGCTTGTATCTGCTAAACTCGGAGACTGAGGCAGAGTGGTCATTTGAACCTAGGAATTTGAGACTAGTCAGAGCAACTAATAAGAGTTGGGCAGGTATGTTGTGCACCTTTAATCCCACCTCCCTAGAGTCAGAAGCAGGTGCATCTCTATGAGTTTGAGGCCACATAGTGAGCTCCTGTCCCAAAACAAAAGACCCTGTCTCAATTTAAAAAAGAAAAACGATATTCCTTAATCACATTTATAAAAGTCCAGTTGGTATTAATTTGCAGTCTTGGCACTTGTAAGTCAGAGGCAGGAGGATTAAAAGTTGGAGGGTAACTTATCGAGACCCTTTCTCAAAATAAAGAATAAAAAGTACTAGGATGTAGCTGAACAGTAGAGGGCCTGCTTAGTATCCAAGTAAGCCTTGGATTCAAGACCAAGTGCCATAAAAAATAAAATATCAAATGTATGGTCATTTATTTTGTAGCTTTTAATTTTGACCTTTTATGATAGCCTTGGTTAAACTGTTACAAACATACCACAATTTTATGTATATATACTCATTCATGTGTCACTTACCACGAAGACACCTTCTAAGACTTGCACTGTTAGGTGATTTCATTGTCTCGTGGGTATCCTAGGTTGTACCTGAACAAGCCCAGAGGGCAAACATTTAGTCACTTGGCATGACTTCCTGATGTAATTGAGAGACACAGTAACCAGATGTTTGAGATGCTGGCCATCTCCCAGTAAAGTTCCTGCCTTAAGAATAAAGGGGAACTTCAATTGTGATAGAAGGCACAGGCTAGCAAATGCATGTGCATGAGGTACTGTGCACTGTGAATTCTGTATAGTTGCATGTGCTACAGTTTTACACACCTGCAAATACCATACTTTGTTTACCACAGCGTCAACAGTAGCTGTGACTTCAGTGCACTGTGCTATAACTTACCGGTGGTGACAGTGTTATTCCAGGAATAAGAATGTTTCCGCTTTAAAAGAAAGAAAGAGGAAAGAAAGAGAAAGGGAAGAAAAAGAAATTAATTTTTTGCTCCATAAAAGTCTTACCACATCATTATCATTGGTGGTTGTTAACCAAACACTCCATTATGTACAATTCTTTGTGTGTGTGTGTGCATTAAAACTGTGAGATTTTAGAGCCTGTGGTGTTGGTGTTCTGTTCAGGAAGTAGTATCCTGTGCCAATGAATTCTAGGGTCTTCCCCACTTTTTCTTCTAACTGGTTTAGTGTGTCTGCTTTTATGTTGAGGTCTTTGATCCACTTGGACTTCAGTTTTGTGCAGAGTGATAAATATGGATCTATTTTCATTTTTCTGCATATAGACATCCAGTTGGATTAGCATCATTTGTTGAAGAGGCTGTCTTTTGGCCATTGACTGGTTTTGGATTCTTTATCAAAAACAAAGTTTCCATAGGTGTGTCGGTTTATTTCTGGGTCTTCTATTCAGTTCCATTGATCCACCATTCTCTTTTTATGCCAATACCATGCAGTTTTTATTACTATTGCTCTGTAGTACAGCTTGAGGTCAGGGATGGAGATATCTCCAGATGATCTGTTGTTGTATAGGATCGTTTTGGAAGTTCTGGATTTTTTTTTCTCCATATGAAGTTGAGAATTCTTCTTTCAAGGTCTGCAAAGAATTGTGTTTCTTATTTTGATGGGAATTGCATTGAATCTGTAGATTGCTTTTGGCAGAATGGCCATTTTCACTATGTTAGTCCTACCAATCTACGAGTACAGGGGATCTTATCATCTTCTGATGTCTTCTTCAATTTATTTCTTAAGGAATTTGAAGTTTTTCTCAAACAGCTTTTTCACTTGTTTTCTTAGAATCACCCCAAGTTACTTTATGTTATTAGTGGCTATTGGGAAGGGTGTTGTTTCCTTAATTTCTTTCTTGGCCCTTTTGTCTCTGATATACAGGAGGGCTTCTGATTTTTTTTAGTTGATTTTGTATCCAGTCACTTTGATGAAGGCGTTTGTCAGTTGAAGGAGTTCTCTGCTTGAATTTTTGGGGTCACTCATGTATACTATCATATCATCTGCAAATAGTGATACTTTTAGTTCTTCCTTTCAGATTTGTATCCCCTTGATATCCTTTAGTTGTATTATTGCTCTAGCTATTACTTCAAGTACTATATTGAAGAGATATGGAGACAATGAGCAGCCTTGCCTTGTCCCTGATTTCAGTGGGATTGATTTAACTTTCTCTCCATTGAGTCTGATGTTGGCTGTAGGCTTTCTGTATATTGCCTTTACTGTGTTTAGGTGTATCTCTCCAAGACTTTAAACATGAATGGATGTTGGATTTTGTCAATGCTTTTTCAGCATCTAGGGAGATGATCATGTGGTTTTTCTCCTTCAGTTTGTTTATATGGTGGATCACATTGATGGATTTCTGTATATTGAACCACCCCTGCATGCCTGGGATGAAGCCTACTTGGTCATGGTGGATGATTTCTTGACATATTCTTGGATTCAGTTTGCAAGAATTTAATTGAGTATTATTGCATCAATGTTCATAAGAGAGATAGGTTTGAAGTTCTCTTTTCTGTTGGGTCGTTGTGTGGTTTACATATCAAGGTAACTATGGCTTTATAGAATGAATTTGGTAATGTTCCTACTGTTTCTATTTTGTGGAATAGTTTAGAGATTATTGAAGTTAGCACTTCTTTGAAGGTCTGGTACATTTCTGCACTGAATCCCTCTGGCCTACTGCTGTATTTGAAAGGGAGACTGTTGATGACTGCTTCTATTTCATTGGGAGATACAGGTCTATTCAATCTTTCTACCTGATCTTGACTTCATTTAGGTAGATGGAATCTATCAAGAAAACTGTCCATTTCATTTAGATTTTCAAATTTTGTGGCATACAGGCTTTTGTTGTAAGATGTAATGATTGTTTGGATTTCCTCCGTGTCTGTAGTTATGGCCCCCTTTTCTTTTCTGATTTTGCTGATTTGGATAGTTTCTCTCTGCCTTTTTGTTAATTTCGGTAAGAGTTTGTCTATCTTGTTGATTTTCTCAAAGAATCAGCTCTTGTTTTCATTGACTCTTTGAATTGTTTTGTTTCTAATTGATTGAGTTTTAGCTCTGAGTTTGATTATTTCCAGCCATCTGTTCCTTTTGCGTGTGTCTGCTTCTTTTAAATGGGATCTCATGACATTGAAAAGCTTCTGTAAACAAAAGACACGTCATCAAAACAAAACTATAACCTACAGACTAGGAAAGGACCTTCACCAAGCCTATATGTGACAGAAAGCTAATATCCAGTATATATAAAGAACTCAAGAAGTTAAAAAGCAACAAATCAAGTAATCCAATTAAAAAAAATGGGGGTATGGAGCTAAACAGAGAACTCTCTGTAGAAGATTGTAGAATGGCAGAAAAACACTTAAAGAAATGCTCAATGTCCTTAACCATCAGGAAAATGCAAATCCAAACAACCCTGAGATTTCACCTTACACCCATCAGAAAGGCTAAGATCAAAAACTCAAGTGACAACACATGCTGGAGAGGTTGTGGAGAAAGGGGAACCCTCCTCCATTGCTGTTGGGAATGTAAACTGGTACAACCACTCTGGAAATTAATTTGGTGCTTCCTTAGACAATTAGGAACAGTGATTCCTCAAGATCCAGCTATACCACTCCTAGGTATATATCCAAAATTTGCTGAAGTACACAAGAAGGACATTTGTTCAACCTTGTTAATAGCAGCTTTGTTCGTAATAGCCAGAACCTGGAAACAACCCAGATGTCCCTCAGTTGAGGAATGGATACAGGAATTGTGGTACTTTTACACAATTGAATGCTACTCAGCAATTAAAAACCAGGAAATCATGAAATTTGCAGGCAAATGGTGGGACTTGGAAATTATCATCCTGAGTGAGGTATCCCAAAAGCAGAAATATACACATTGTATATACTCACTTATATAGACCTATAAGATAGGACAAACATACTGTAATCTAGACACCTAAAGAAGATAAACAAGAAAGAGGACCTGGGATAAGATGATCAATCCTGACTTAGAAAAAAAAATGGGACGGACCTGGGATGTAGGAGAAAAAAATCAACAAGACAGGACCCTTCCACAGAGGGTCTCTGAAAGACTCTACCTAGCAGTGTATCAAAACAGATAATAAGACTCATAACCAAACCTTTGGCAGAGTGCAGGTAATCATATGAAAGAAGGGGGAGCTAGTAAG